>JACCGJ010000507.1:32474-43853 GCA_013407085.1 Atriophallophorus winterbourni | reverse complement strand
TCATCCGAAATGGATGGGGCTTCGTCAGCTGCAGAAATCTTGTAAGCGTCGGAGGATGAGGTCTGTGGTCGTATTATCATCCCTGTAATTCCACAGCTCGTGGTTAGCAACCTGCAGTGTACAGCTGGTGTTCAGGCCGCACCAGGAGAATCGACTATCTCAAGCAGCACGCCAAAAAACGTGCTGACTTCTCAGGTACTCCGCCCGAGAATCACACAAGACTAATTGGGAATAGATTACGTGACACTGCCGCCACAGTGCTACTCGGGAATGCATGTAGCATCCGAAACAAATGGTCTGAACTCTTCATCCTTGCACATGAGTTGAGACCACATGTAATTGCACTGACAGAAACCTGGCTCCCTGCGTCTGATGACATTCCCGATATAGTTGATAACAGCTATTCCGTGATCAGGTGTGATAGACCGGGTGCATTACAAGGTGGCGGTGTTGCTATTCTTCTCAGGTTGGGCCTCCGTACCTCAGAGTTAAACGTTAGGCTTGGCACGCGCAATGTGCATCTGTGCTCCTGTCTCATTCACTCCTATAAGCAATCTACGGTAATAGCGTGCGTTTATTTGAGTCCCCATTCAGGAGTACAGGATATGTATAACTTGTTTGAGAATTTGAGTTCACTACGTGTGCTTGGGTCTCAGGTTCTTATGGTGGGTGATTTTAATCTACCACACATATCTTGGCCTAATCAGAGCTGCCAAGCTGATAAGATGTCTGAGGACTTCATAGAATGGACCCACAGACATGCTATGAGCCAACATGTAACTGAGCCTACAAGGTTCCGACATGGCTGTGAACCTTCGGTCCTGGATCTTGTTATATCTTCGAATGAGCAAATGGTTCGACAGGTGCAATATCATTCCCCACTAGGGAAAAGTGATCACATCATGATTAGCTTCCAGCTACTTCTCAGGTATGACAAACCGCCTCCGAAACTAAAGCGCAACTTCAAATGGGTAGACTGGAGTGTTGTCTCAGAGGAAGCTGATCAGATCTTGTCACAATCTTCTGGTGATGATATGGCAGCAAACTGGCAGCTTATTCACCATTGTCTGTCCACACTGCAAGACAGATTTGCTCCATTGGTGCACGTCAAAAGACGCAACAAGCCACAGTGGTGGACACCATCGATGCACCGTGGTATTAAAATCCGGGACCATGCCTGGAAAACTTACAAAGCTTTTCAGACACAATGGGCCTGGACAAGGTATAAACTACTTAGAAATAAGGCTGTGGGAAGCCAACGTAAGGCATAACGTGACTTTGAGGCACGACTGGCATGTAATATAAGACAGTGCCCAAAGCTTTTCTATAGCTATGCACAATCCAAAGGCAAAACTCGCGATTGCATAGGCAACCTTCAACTGGACAATGGATCTCAACTAGATTCAGATTCTGAAAAGGCTTCGGCTTTTCTCGAACATTTTCGAGCTGTTCAGAGGCCTGATCGCCAAACTGATCTCTCGAATATGCCAGTGGACATAAGGTCAGATAGCGTTCATACCCTAGATGAAATAATTTTCACTGATAATGAGGTCAGGCTTGCACTTGAAGCAACAAATCCACATAAATCTGCGGGCCCGGATGGTATTCACCCTCAGTTTATTAAGAACCTGGCGCCTGTATTAGCACAACCGGTGGGTCGCCTCTTTAACGCATCCTTAAGGTATGGGTATATTCCTAGTGCATGGAAGCAGGCTGATGTGATACCTATACATAAAGGTGGTAGTCGATCTTCAGTTTGCAACTACAGACCTGTAAGCCTTACTAGTATCCTTTGCAAAACCCTAGAGAGACTTATTAGGGACAGGATCTGTCGCCACCTTGTCTCTGGTTCTTTGCTAAACTCTGCTCAGCATGGTTTTCTAAGAGGGAAGTCTTGCCTAACGAACCTATTATGTTTTCTGAATGAGGTCACTAGGAGGCTAGATAAAGGCCACCAGGTCGAAGTTCTCTACTTGGACTTCTGTAAAGCCTTTGACTCGGTAAACCACAGGTTGCTTGCAATAAAGATTGGACTAATAGGTATCGATGGCCCTCTAAAGAACTGGATCACAAACTTCTTGAGCAATCGGTATTTTCGCGTTCGCATAGGCAATATGTATTCCGCGAAAACAGGAGTTGTTAGTGGAGTCCCGCAGGGTTCAGTACTAGGCCCACTACTCTTTCTTATCTTCATCTATGATTTGGCATCCTCGCTTAAGTGTCCCTGCTATATTTTTGCAGACGATGTCAAGTTTATCGGAGGTCCCCGGAGGTTTTCATCCCATTGTATAAAGCGATGGTGAGACCTCATCTCGAGTATTGCGTTCAAGCTTGGTCTCCTTACTTGGAAAAGGACATTGCCACGCTTGAAGGTGTTCAGCGCCTAGCTACTCGTATAATTAAAGGGCAATCTGGGAAGTCATATGAACAACGACTGTTGAGTCTAGATCTCTTATCGCTAAAAAGAAGGCGACTACGTGGGGATCTGATCGAGACCTTTAAAATCGTTAGAGGCTTTAGTTCTATTGATCCGGCTGATATGTATGCTCTTGCGCCAGTGGTAGGTACTCGAGGCCATTCACTGAAACTGGCAAAACAACATATCAGGTCTAATGCACGTAAGCACTTCTTTAGCGAAAGGGTAGTGAATCATTGGAACTGTCTGCCCGAAGAGGTAGTTTGTTCTACTTCAGTAACGTGCTTCAAATATAGACTAGACTCGATCTGGCGCTCTGTTTCCCAATTTTTATCCCTAATTTTATAGTTGTTCTTCAATTTGTCGTTGGAACGCACTAATATCTCTCCTCACCAAATTGGTGAGGAGAGATATTAGTTTTGGTTTTTCTGTTGCATTCCAGCCAAAGTCACACCAGAAGAATATTGAACCTACTGTTTGAAGTGGCGGACGTTTTTTTGGCTTACCACCGGCTGTCAACAAACGTGGCAGGATCTGTGCGTAAAAATGTCCGAAGGCTCGTCTAAGAAATCCTAGATTTCTGTTTGAGAGCCTAAGCCTGATCCAGGCAAAGTGCCGCACAGTCAGAGTCTGTATATTGTGTATAATATTTTGAATAAAAACCAGGATAGATTCTCCACAAATATTTTGTATTCAAACATTGTAAACAATCTTCTTTTTGCGTCGATATACATCAGTATCGTTATCATGTTTCTGTTCTTTGTTTCTTCAAATTATTAGGCGAATCAAGCAACATAGTCCAGGAGAACCTCAGTTAAAGAAATCCTGTAAGGTATTGTACAGCTTCGCCGTTATTGCCGGCAGTACATTATGCTCTAGTTGCTTGAATTGGTTTTCAGACCATGCTTTAATAACCTCTTCCGGAAACGCATTCCACAAGTTAATTCTTGTTGAAAGCGTGGATCCTTGTGTACTTCGCTTTTGAAGCTTTAGAGCATGGCCACGGGTTCTTGAGCCCGCCACGAGAGGGAATAACTCGCGCAGCTCGTCACCACAAGCTCCCAGTAATATGCGCCGAGTTATCAGCAGGTCGTAGCGCACACGCCGAATACTGTACTGTACTGCTGAAAATTCGTCAACACGAATACTGAGCGATTTGAGGTTAAGGCGTTCAGCTCTCTCCACATACGGAATTTATTTCAATCCTTGTACTTTTTCCAGCTGGTCACCATTCTTATTTTGTTTGCACGGATGTGCAATCGTACTTGCACGGATGTGCAATCGTATAGTACTTCTGTGCTGCACTCCATGTCTCAGCAGACAGTTCCAAAGACTTTCGCGATCGATTGAATGGAATGCCGCGCGGATGTAAGGGAATACCACTATAGTTGGCCTACGAAATGCGTGGCGCTGCTCAAGAAACTGAAGAAGTGTGAAGATTTGATAATTGCACCATCAACCGGCACGAAACTCAGTTTGCTCCTCACGGATTTGCTCTTCCCGTTTGGTACTCAATCGGTAAAGCAGGATGGACGCCAGTTTTCTATGAGCTACTGAAATAAGGCTGATACCCCGATGATTTTCACGGGAATCGCGCCGCCCCTTTTTGATAATCGGAGCAATTACTGATTCTCTCCAAGGGATCGGAACGCGTTCCTCAGCCCATATGTTGGCGACCAGCGCTTGAAGTTCGCAAACTAGAGCGAAACCGCCATCTTTGAACAATGACGGAAGCAAAGCATCAGCACATGATGCCCGATGGCGCTTAAGGCTGCGGAGTACATTGTAAATCTCTGATTGATTGGGAGCCTCGATAGAAGTCGACTATGGTTACAGTGTTCCGTATCCTCGAAATCAGTGAGTGCAGAAGGCAAGTTAAACTGTGCCTCAAAATGACCTGCTCATCGCTCCATGCGCCTGTGCATGTTAAAAACTGGCGAACAATCTGCTTCACGCATTAGCTCATTGATGCCTGGTCGCCCGCTTCCAGTAGTTCTGATAAGTTGGAACAATTTTCTGCAATCGCCTACAGCTACCGCAGATTTCATTTCCGTAGCCTTTGTACTCCGCCAACTTTTCCTGTCGGTTCTCGAACTGGCATCCAGTTTACGTTTAATAAGCCTTCGTGACGCATCATGTATGCTATCAGCAGAAAGCAACCGACGTTGGTCTATTAGTTGGAGAGAATTCGCAGAAACCCAGTGTTAAGCTACACGGGAAGCCTGACCACAACTATCCAACGCGGCTGTTTCCAAAGAGGTTTGTATCCAACTCCATTGTTCATCGATACTATCTTTGCTAATTACAGAAAGATGAAAACTCAAATTGGCCCGAAACTCCCTGAGAACCGGGAGATAATTAATCCTGGCAACATTCAACTACCTTGCAATGTTTCTATGTTTCCCGCCAAAACACTTCGATAGCTTAGCACAGAATAACGCATGATCTGACTCTAGACATGTGCCCCAGTATGAACGGCATCTTGTACACTCCCTCGCCACGAGTAGCGGATAGCAATATGGTCAATTTGCGTGAACGAGGCCACCGATGGAGATTTCCAGATGGAGCAGTGACTCTTCGAATGGCGGAAGTTAGTGCTGGCAAGGTAGAGTCTGTGCTCTGAGCACAAGCTAAGCAATCTTTCGCCGTTGTCATTACGATGTCAATCGAGACCAAACCTTTCACCTATGAAATGCTCGTTTGAAGAGCGACGGCCTACGCGTGCGTTCATGTCTCCAGCTAAGACAACGATGCCACTCCTCGATGCAATTCGTGTAATTTTCCATAGAACTCATCCTTGGCAAGGTCCGAGCCATAATTAGTTGGTGCATAGGCAGCAAACACAAACAAGTTGCCAGATTAATTTTGACATCGGCCTTTCTTGCACGAACCCAGTACAAAAAAGACGACTTCCGACTGAGATCCAGTCTAACAGTTCGACCTCAGCTTTCTCTCTCCGGCTTGACCAGATACCATGGCGTCGTCATCAGTGGACAGGCGTAGATAGCGTGACTTGCGTAAGTTCGAAGGATTGGACAATCGTGTAACCGAGCTAGAGTTTTGTTTTGTGTGTTTCCGACAAACTGCATACATCGACATCGAGGCTATCAAGTGTGTGAGCCAAAGCTGCTAGTTGTTCGATGCTAGCTAAAGTCCGTACATTAAACGCCGGTAATTTTAATTGTACGCGTAGACTGAAGAACGCTCTGAAGGCATTCGAAGCAGGCAAAATTTGGAAACCTCGACGAACAAGTTGTACTTCTGCCAGGTCTGCCCAAAGATCTACAAAACATAAAACGGCAATTAAAAAGTTTGCATGCATGTGAGATCATTGAAAGCATTGTGAACGGAGAGCATGAGAGCACAAGATCTGTCATTTTTTACCTGTATTTTCATAATGGCTTGTTTCTCGTGATACTACCAGGTTACCCAGGCCAAACTAGGAGGTTGGCTTAGGGGGCCTTATCCGGAGCCTTTGGCTAAAAAGCCTGAACCACGAGGCAGTGGGTTGAGACTGAGCTTGTCTGACCTCTATCCATAGACCTTCCTGGTGTGAGTAGCTCTGCTGACACCAAAAGACACCATCCAGTATGGCCCAATGGGTCATGGAGGTACACAAACCATCACACCACGTTAAGGTCCGGTCTCAGCGCGATAGGTTTGATTACAAAGCGGGAGCATTCTTAATAAATAAATAAAAATGTTGAGATGCTCTTACACTAAATTATGTAATCGTTTGTCGCCTTGTCAGAGTGAAACGATTTCAAGTCCTACTGTAGACCGAAATTTAGTCTCACAATACTGCAAGTGCTTCGTCCCTTACAATGATTTTAATTAGACTAAATGCTATGGTTTCACCATCAGTTAATACGCTTATATGATATTATTTGTTTAAACTTGAGGCAAATGTATAACCATATTTGAGCCATATTTCCATTGCCTTCGAGCTTGTTTCTATATAAAGTTTTCTGAACAGCTTTTTGTTTTCAGAATTCCCACTAGCCTCTTTTTTGCTCTATCCATTCAAGGAGTGAACCAGAAATTTCCACTCGTTTCATAATATCGCTAGCAACACTCGGCCTATGGATATTGAGAATGTTTCTCACAATTCTGAACCCCTTATCGATGGAACGTTGCGTATGCGTGTGAAACCTGGAAGCAAATATTGCAATCTAATTCCTTATGCAGTAAATGCTTTCACACAATCTTGCTGTCACACGGTAGGTCTTTCGAATATAAATCACTTTCGTTTCTGTAAAAGAGTTCTAAATACGGGTCTCATTTGGTCTCAAACAAGATTGTTAGCACAAAATTTACCGTTTCTAATGGCTTGTTCATTTTTATTTATTTGTCAGTTCATTAGTGCCCACATAGCTTATTACATCCGCATGTAGTTGAACATGTGCTAGAAAGACTGCTCTTCTGCATCGATGTTTTCAGACATCTGTCGGTTGTAATTGCTCCGTTTACTGTGGCATTAACTTCGAGGCAGCTTTGAACTGCGATTTGGATGCATTAACATCATGTGACTTCTAACAAATAAATATGTTTCCGCTGTGCATGTTGTCTGTACAAAAACCGTTAATTAACCGCAGCCCTCTTTTAATTAACTTTAAATTCTATAATGTCCCGATAGTATGTCAGTATTTGGCTAAATGGTATCATCACCGAACTATACAACAGGCCATACGAAGTGAGGATTGCAACCCTGAACCTGTTTGACTTTTCGTACCGTCGTGTCAGGGGTGACTTGATCCTGCTGGTCAACCTTCTGCACACAGCGATCACTCACTTGAACACTTGTTTTATCGGCAAGAAGCACGTGGTAGCAGATCTCATGGCTTCAAGTTAAATATTCCACACTCTAGATCAAATTGTAGAAGGTTCTTCTTTGCTGTTCGAGTTTGTTTTATATGGGACTCTCTGCCCCACATATCATTTGTGCATCAAGCCTGAGCATATTCAAAGCTGAACTTGACAATTATATGCTGACCAAATCCAACTTCGCACCTGAATACATAAGCTGACTTTCCGTATTCATAAAAGATTTGTGTTGTTTTTATGCCTTCCCTATATTTTTTAATCTATGGTTACTTTAACGTATTTGCTTTTTGGACGATTAAAACTTTGAATTAGTTTGAATCATCATGGGCAGCATTTCACCAATGTAGATTACCGAGTGCTTAACTGCCGTATACAATAAGGTCCTAATTAGTGGGGGAAAGTGGGATCTAACATACTGCGTCCAGTCTATGACTGTGCGACATTTTCATGCATAAATATCTACATACTTACGGAACCTGTAGTAAATTAAGCACAGACACTGCGATGAACAACCTACACCTCGAATCAAACATGCATTCATAACTGCTTTTACTGTCAGCTATCATAGCACGTAGTACTACTTGATTCTAATATCTTTCACACATTTTTAATTAATAACATCTTGTTCTTTTTATTAGATGAATTAGCGATAGTAAATGCACAATGACCGTGAATCCAAGATCAGATAATGGTTTGTGCAACAACCACGCTTTTCACAGAGTGTTTTTGTATCGAGCCGCTGATTAATGACCAATGTTTTCTTTTTGGATCACATTCCTCCCGAAAATCTATCCGCCTCAGATTAATTTGGGTTCTTTCCATCATTGTCACACTCTCTTGATGCTTGTATCATTTCGCTTCAGGTCGTATGGAACAGCCTTCATGGCGCTACATCGAAAACGCTATCTTGTGCAGAACAATTCAAAAAACAGATTATGTCGTCTGTACTCGCCAATCACGAAGTGCCGAAGCTATATCAGACCGTGAATATTTACTACCAGTCACGTACCTGTACGGATGCTGCGGCTGGCGTGCGCTATTCATTAGTAAGTAATAGTATGTTTTACTCCCAACTCCCTCCAACATTCATTTATTTTATCGCTCATGCCAATTAGGTTGTTTGAACGCAACGAGATCCATCAGCAATGTGATGCTTTGCTTTCACAGATGTGTATGATTTTATGGTATTTTCATCTTTCACTGCCGTTTCATTTAGTTTTATTGTCCAATTGATTAGTCTAAAATAATGGTATCATCGAGGTTAGATCTCGGTTCATTCTTTGAGTTATTTAAACTAGCTGTGCGGTGGATGGTCTAGCGAGTAAAATTCGTTCTATGATAGTTATCCCGGGTTAATTATTTTTACGTCTTCGCTTTTTTGCTCTTTTCTTTGCACGCATGTGCAATCGTGCAGTACTTCGTGCTGTGGGGCTAACACCGTGCTAAATTGATTGGCCAGAGGTAGTGAGCTGCATGCTGAAACAAGCTGGAGACTCACTACTATTTCCTGTTCTTTTTTCTGACTCATATCTGACTGGGCAACCCGACAGTAACTTAGCCCACGTACAGTTGCTGACTGTGCGGCACTTTGCCTAGATCAGGCTTGTGCTTTCATACCATACCATCTTTTCTGTCAGTGGCAACTTTGATTCTCTCTTCTGTAGACACTTTAGGGCTTTATTAACAAGCTTATCAAATGCCAGACTAACGTTAAGACGCTTATTCAACTCTCAACGAATAGCTTGCTGTGTTTTACTTTCCCATGAATCACTTGATGTTATATACCTTTTCCCTTATTCTACTGCACAGTCTACGATACTATGAATGGCTTGTATACTGACTGAACTCTGGAGCATTTTTTGACAATCGCTGTCTTCGTATCGTCGCTAGAGCGGGGCCTTTGAATCGACCGTGCTCAAAATTAATGTTTTCATGCCTTTTTATTTTTTCAGTCAACACGGAACCTTTTGTTTTTTGAAACGTTTTTACATGTCGCGATGTAAACGAAGGACGTTTGATGCCCGGCACGCATTAAATGCTGCGTAATATTTTATTTTGAGGGATGGGGAATTTGCTGCGCCGGTCAGAAAAATGCGAAATAAAACTTAAACATGGGGTTTAAAAATCGTGCAGCCTGACTTTTCACCAACTTCCATCACAAAGCTTAATGCCTGCAGACGAAACCGAAGCTGTTTTGGATTTGAATGTGACTAGCAATCTCAAATTTTCCCAAAGTTTGACGTCTCTTTTATTCGCATTAAAAATTTGTGTTTAAACTAATTTGATTAGCTGAAAATTCGTTTGAACGAATAAAGTTTTCTTGTTCTCTTCTTCTTCTAGAGCTAATTGGCAACCTGAAGAATAAGAAAACTTTATTCGTTCAAACGAATTTTCAGCTAATCAAATTAGTTCAAACACAAATTTTTAATGCGAATAAGAGAGACCTCAAACTTTGATGGGAAAATTTGAGATTGCCAGTCACATTCAAATCCAAAACAGCTTCGGTTTCGTCTGCAGGCATTAAGCTTTGTGATGGAAGTTGGTGAAAAGTCATGCTGCACGATTTTTAAACCCCCATGTATACGTTTTCATTCGCATTTTTCTGGCCGGCGCAGCAAATTCCCCATCCTTCAAAATAAAAATATTGCGCAGCATTTAATGCGTGCGGGGCATCAAACGTCCTTCGTTTACATGTTCGCGACATGTTAAAACGTTTCAAAAACTAAAGGTTCCGTGTTGACTGAAAAAATAAAAAGGCATGAAAACATTAATTTTGAGCACAGCCGATTCAAAGGCCCCGCTCCCTGACAGCTCCCTCAGCTACATAAAGCCCATGCTTGGTTCAAGGCTTTTGGTTTCATGTGGACATACTCGATAATTTTTCCTCGACAGTCTGCTCCGTACGGAATTTTACAATTTCATTGTAGATGGAATAAAATAAT
The DNA here is from genome assembly GCA_013407085.1 of Atriophallophorus winterbourni. NCBI lineage: Eukaryota > Metazoa > Platyhelminthes > Trematoda > Plagiorchiida > Microphallidae > Atriophallophorus > Atriophallophorus winterbourni. Next base: position 33,671 of record JACCGJ010000507.1, on the reverse strand, counting down.
GCATGCATTTTCGACCTGTCGGGTAATAAATTACGTCGTGTTTCACAACATTTCGGTTGACTGCTGCGTAATGAATGGCTGTTTTTGTGCTGATTCACAGCAAGAACCCGCCATAACAATTACCCTGTCTAAAGTACCATGCGGAGATGCTTGTGAACGCGAAGTAGGCTCAACGTGTACTTTCAAGGAATTAACCACGTCAACAAACGATTCTGATCATGTGAAGCCCCCAAGTCGTCGCCGTTTGGAACACCTGAAGAAAAAGAAACGCGATCCAACGTCTCATCGTCGGCAACCCGGTGAGGGTGAGCCAACCGTCGACCATGAAAGCTCATTTCAACAATGCCCGAGACTCGCCCCTTCCCTCGAGGCAGTGGCGCGCAAGATTGGCAAAACGAAAAGAAAGAGAAAACACAAAAGCTGACAATCTGGTGTATATTTTGTACAAATCGTTTTTTCCCCTCGAATTTTGAAATCTGTTGACAAATTTCGTTTTCATTTTGTTTGGTTTTAATCAAACAAATAGTGCGGATTGTTTGGAAGCTTGTCATGCGTTCGATCTGTTCGGATGTGTCGTGTTTGTTGTGATGGCCCGTCTCCATTTGAGTAAACCTCATGTTTTTGTGCATATGCGTAGTCATTTGCAGAGTCTACGTGGCTCTTTGTGGTTAGTTGGTTCCGAGTGGATGCCGTCAGACTTTCGTTTTCCTCGGTTAGCAAGGCTATTCGCTTCTGAAGCATGGTGACCTATGGGGTTTACAACATGATGCATTAAACATTCACAATAAATTCACGTGGCAAGCCAATAATTGTAATATTAACACCTATGTAATTACATACACCTTCATCTAAACTGGTTCTTGTTGAATGTTTGATATCCCGAGTCTGTATGTATGAAAGCACAAGCCTGATCCAGGCAAAGTGCCGCAGTCAGAGACTGCACGTGGGCTAGGATACTGTCGGCAATATGAGGAGTGAAAAAGAACATCTGGGATTCTCACTACCATTTCTATTTCACTCCTCATATATCGGAGTCTAGAGCGAGCAGAAGTACCCACACGGTCATATATATATTCGTTTTCGAATAAAGTTTTCTTCTTCATTATTATATATACATATATCTAGATATATGCACATCGATACATATTTCTGCCTTCAACATAACCACTGAGATGTACAAAGCGAGAAGGGGGTACA
>JACCGJ010000507.1:12043-25022 GCA_013407085.1 Atriophallophorus winterbourni | reverse complement strand
ACCTTTCGTTAAAAATGCTATTTTCAGAGGTTTTGGCCCGCCTTTTTCATAGTTTGGTGACCGAGGTATTCTAAAAGTGTCCACCACGACTGACTCTTTTTAGGTTTGATGCTGTTGGCAATGTAGAGTCACTGTTTGTAATCGTGGTGCTGTATTTCACTTCACGAAGCAGTGTTAGTGTGTTCGGGAACACCAAGAAGAGCAACACTGCGTTGGTCTGATTTTTTCCCATTGTTTAAAATACCTTTTCTCTCCCACCATGGAATATCAACATGTATGCGACATTTAGTCTGTGAACATGTACGGAGCAAGTAAGAGTTTAGAAGAACGTCTTCCATCTCTTTTTGGCTTTTGGGAGTTATTCTCAGTAAACGCGGTTCGTCAAGATGAGGAGAATTGGGGTGCCGACTTAGGCGGGTTATTGAATCAGGCAGTATCGAGCTCATATCCATCATTGAACACAGCTGGTACCATTGTTCAATGTCGTGAGTACTTTTACTCGTGAAAAGTGTCCCTGGTGTCTCCGGCACATTTGTGCAAATTACACTGAGATTCATCAAAGTTGTTTTCATTTCAGTATTAGTTTTGCAGGTAGAGGAATTCTGCTGATGGTCAGTCAGTAGACGCCCCTTCGACTTTCTAATGTGACTAACATCTAAGTCGCAGCTAGCGTTAGCATTACTCAACTGTTCAGCCTCCCGCAAATTCTCTTTAAGTAACGGAGCAACTTGTGGAGTTACAGGATGTAGCGTTGGGTTTATATTGGTTTCATTTTTGAGTGAGTTATTGTGGGCAATTACTATCGACTTCAATCTTTCCTCAAATTTTTGGGAACAGTTCTCTAAGTATTTGATGCGATTCTCTAGATCTCCTGGTTGTGATACATTGGTCCCAGCGCCGTTTAACGGCTTTGTTCTACAGACGCTGCACACATAACATACACTTGGAATTTCAGGATTAATAATAATGACAACTGCCTCTTTAGTCAAATTAGTGTGTATCATAGTTGAGCACATATAACACATGACTACTTTCGATTTCACATTTACCCTCTGTTTGCAAATTTTACACAAATCACGCGTAGTTTTCATGGGTCCAGACATCCGACAGCAGTTGAGGTTAAGGTCGTCTGATCGTTGAAACTGGGCTTTGATAGCTTCCACGGAAACAGCTAGGCACGTATCGATCAATTAACCGTTGAGAGATGAAATTTGCGAGGTTCGTGTGGGAACGTGTCGCAATGTATTGGATGCATTTTATCGCGTATAACGGTTCTGGCGACCGTACATTTAATCTCACACAAACAGAACACGGGCTATTGGACTCAGCAAAAGATGATCTTTCGAATGATAGCGGTCCTGAAAAAGTCAAAATAGCGATAAAAAATTTCCATGGTGATTTGGATAATAGAAACTTCCGAAATAGTGATCACATGACACCAACAATGATTGGGTCCAATAGATCTCTTCAAGATAAATCGAATGGTGTAAGAATGATCCAGATAGAATCAGCGTTTGACGCAGACAAACGCTTAGCCTACTACATTACGATCACTTGAATGATTCTCTTAGGCTAATTATTATAATTAAAGAATTCCGCAATAATAACTTTAGTGGTGTGTAAGGGATGGGGATTTGACCATCACAATACATCGAGCTTTAGTCTTAGTTGCAACATGATTCTGTCTCACCATTGTCTGCATCGCATCCGCGTATGCTTGTTTTAATTTCGCAAGCGACTCTTCGTGCAAACGCTCCATTTCTCTCAACTTTCTCTCCTCCGACCGGCTCCATTCTTGCCTCTCTCGTTCTCTGGCCAGACTAAGCTCGCATAATTGATATCGTCGAGCCTCGATTTCATTGGCTAGCATCTGTTTGTGGTGATCAAGCTCGTCTGATAGGTGAGCAATTTTTTGATTAAGTGAATTGATTGTTGAGCATAGCTGATCCACTTGAACTTGTTGCGTATGTCGTAGCTGTGTATAAAACCAATTGGGATTTATCATTTAAACTAGGGAATTATGTTTGAAGTGAGTATTATTTGTTTAAAACGTACCGTCATCTGATTAAAACCAAACAAATTATTACTCGGTTATATAGTTTTTTACACGAAAAAAGTGTAGAACCTATCTAAATGTTAGCGATTATGCCTTCGAGCACTATCCGGGATCATTGTCGTTCTGTGGTTGTTTTTATGACCCCTATCTTACAGCAGTTTTTACGTAATCCTTCGATTAATTTGAAGTTTGTGTCTCATCTGTCCAGAATCAACCTACACACAAAACTCACTTCAATGTACCAAATAGAACTTCATTCAGCGAATACATTCGCTGATTTAGCGCAGATTACAAATTCGTACAACTTTGAAAACTTGAATATAATCTTTATTCGAAGCTTTTGATGTAAGATACGAAAGAATGTTTCGGAATTACGTTCGACTGCGTTAAATGTGTTGACACCATAAGCAATTGCCTTCACGAACTGGTTTTAAGGGTCAAAGTATGCTGCTCATGTTTTAGCAATTTTCTAGAACACATTACATATCTCTGTACATGCAATCAAAGAATTGTAATCGAACTTTAAACAGTTAAAACCCATATATTCACTTTGCACGTAGTATTCTAACTAGCGTATGTATCCCTAATTATATTTCAACAGAACTCCGTTGATATATTTTGTATTATTTTACTTCATATCATGATATCCATTTATTAATACTTTTCATCTCACTAACCTTTTCCATTTCCCCCCTGTGCTGCTCGGTTAGCGATGCCTCAGTTTCCACTTGAACGCTTTGTTCACGTTTATTTTGACAGTTCGTTGCTTCGCGTATTGAATTTTGCCATTGATCGATGCGTTTCGCCAATTCCACGCTTAGCTGGTTCAACAATAGCTGTTCGTTCCCAGTATCCGTCGATTTCTCGTCCATTGACTTGTTTCCGAGTTGCTGATTCATCCTTTGAATGTATTCAGCCTTTTCGAAATTATCCCGCATCAATTCTGCCTCTTTCTGTTTCCAAATTTCCGCCATTCGTGATACGCTCTCCTTGATTGTTGACAATTGTATACTGTGGCTTGACTGAAAGTTTTCGGGTGAAATGCTTTCTTATTTTGCCAAATCCAAGTTTCGTATGGGATTATTACACGTTTTAAAACGTTGGTTTTATCACCAATACTATCTGCAATAATACCCTACGCTATGCGAAAGCCTATGTTCTACTATTTGCACACAGATGCCGTTGCTTTGGCATACATTTCAACCATCGGATAGGTTCTAGTATTTGAATATTGTTCTCTCTCCGTATGATTTCGGTGCCTGGAGCTGTACTTGTTTTGATAGTATAAATGAGTAATCTGATCGAACTTCTAAGTGTTATTGAGCTCATGTACCGTTTGCCTGAATTTTCATCTGCAATATGTTTGGATATCATCCTGTAGATGTATATGATTTACCCCGACATTTTTCAAATTTTGGATGGCATTTTATATTTAATTGCGTGTCAGAACTCAGAGGCCGCCATGTACATCACGTTCCGCCAACTTTTTTGATTCCAAACTAAATTCCAGATAACCATCACATTATCATCCGAACGAATTTACAAATGCAAATGGAAGTGCATTAATAACATTACGAAAGTTAAAATGTAGTCGTATAACACATGGTTCCCATGTATACGTCGAGCTTGGAAGTGCGAACAACAACTGATTCCAATCGTGTGATTTCTCCGGGCAAGGCGTTCCAAGTGAAACAAATTATAATCGAGAAAAAAATTACGACGAATGTGCAATCAAGAATGTAGAGTGGTGAAAGCCTTCTATATGTTGGTGTGTACGTGTGCAATGCTCGGGTTTTCGTAAATGTTTGAGAGGATGTTATTTTCAGCCATAATCGCTACTGCGTAGGTAATGAATTTATGAAACCGGTATTTTGATTTCAGTTAGACTCTGGTATTGATGCAGGTCACATTGTCTAAAAAAGAACTTCTTTTTCAATAGATCTGTGTTGTAGCTGAGTATTAACATTACTTCATTTGGTGAAGAATTGCATGGTCGACCAAGTGAATATTTACCAAGTCTATCTAGCCTTAAGTGGATGCTGCTGCACTACACGTAGATGAGCATAGCGTGTAGCCTGTACACTGCTTACGTGTGATTTAACATCAAGCAATTTACCATCTGTTACATCATTGCTTTCATGGACTAATCAGTTGTGGTTAGATTGAGAGCGGGTTTCGTTCCGATACCTGCTAAGCTTTTCCTCTAGTCCTTCCTCCGAACTGTTTTGAAAGATCTGACTTTCGTGCTATAATGAAGCGCCACTCTTCCAGTCACTAACTTTCAGCGACAAATTTGTAGCCCTGTGAATATGCTCTCTGGATTTGCTTTAGAGAAGACCTCTGCATTTGTTACGTTATCCATCCGCCATATATTCTGTAAGTAGAAAAATCATCTTCCTTTCACGTAACCTGTGCATGATACAGGTTCGACTGCCATACTATAAAGTATAAATATATACATAAGTAAACATTTTCATCTGACACATCTGATCGTCGCTTCGACTATCATTCACGTAAACATAATTCGAAATTAATCATACCAGAACAATTCTTTAGTCACTTCTCCTCAATAAACTCCCATTTACTCAATCGTCACTGGTTGCTGTTTGTAGAAAAGCACTTTAGTTAAACAGATAACTGTTTATCTAAATGTGTGTTGTGAATCACCCTATTTCTAAATCATTAAACCTGATCTTATGTTATATTTTTGATTTGTGCATATTCTTGTTTTATTATAAAATTTTGAGCTGTCAACATCAAAGTTTGCTTCAACATACGTCAGCGCTCGAGGCGCTGATGAATGACCCAAGTAATGTGTAGCTAACATGCGGGGGATGTGAGCAGCGCATCATTTTTGTCTCAATAAATATTGGCAACCTTCGGTGAATAATGTGTCTTTAATAACCTTTGGGTCTCTCAAATTTCTGCAGCAGAACTGTGTGCACCACTCCTTCAAGACTGCCTACTTAAGGCGTGCAACTCGCATGAAACAGTGTTTGTTGTGAATATGTGTATCTGGATTTTTTCACGTTGATGTGCTAATTTTTTGCTTTGTCGATTACAATAATATCGCTTCTGAATTTAACGGAACTCAAGAGTGCAGAGGATGTGGACACACACGCGAAACTGGTCATTTCCATTGATTTAGTTGGCTGAATAAGTTCCACTGTGTGGATCGGTCATCCTTATGTTCGCTATGTCAATCTGGCTAATTGGTATTCCAGTTTAAATTTGTATATTACGAATTGAGTTCTTTAAAATGGATCGTGTTTTTCTGGTGGAAATTCAGTGTGATTCATACAAACAAATAATTTTTCAACCTATTATTAAACCTAAAAAACCACCTTAAAATCCTGAAATGTTTCTCTCCAGTTAACGATTTCCTTTCTGAGTTCCAATATGTCCTGTTGTTGTTGTTGTTTCATGTTAGCACTTTTGTTCAGAAATTCGAGAATATAATCCAATTTGATCACGATTCGATCACCACAACTACTTTCAATTTGCTTCAGCTGAAAAAGAAATGGTAACAAGTCAATGTGCTACCGTTGCGTAATAACTCTCAAATCGTACGCACGGAATAACAAGACCAATTCACAGGGCAGAAAAAATTCTGCTCTTCAGAACTCTAACTATTTCCAAATTCATATTAATCACGAATAATTTGAACCAATGTTCATTTTCTACATTGTCTTACAAGCACAGGTTAAAATATTGGTCAACATCTAAATATTCACCATATTCGCAATCAACATCACTCCCCGTCTTGTTTCGGGGTTTTCGTACTCAAAACGAGTAACAATACCATCGGTATCAACGCGCCTTGAAAGAATCGGGAAATGATAGACACAGCTCGAATTTCGGAACACCATTGGATAATATATTATTGTGCTGATCGTTAGATAATGTTAACACAGCCAACCTATCCAATCATATGAACACATATAAAGCACCAGATTTAAACAAATTTCTTCACATGCAAGCTTTTTGGCCATCGTCTCATAGTGCATCCAAATTTCTTACACCAATGCACCGTCAAAAGCGGTGAATAAAATCTGCATATTTGCTAGGATTTAAATGCCTTTGCTAATACACGAGCGGTTTCGTGCCTTTGGCAGCCATCAGGGAAGGATAGCGCGTGCCTTGTAACACTGGGTCAACGGGAGACAAAGCTTTAAATTTGAGAGAATTGTTAGATGCATTTATCCTCGCCAGTTTATTTAATCGCACCAACATGTATAATGCTTGTATGGACGCAGTGATACGCTTAGGCAAATATGAAATGCTCTCTCTTCCATCACAACTTAATGGTGGTCTGCAATGTCAAACTGACCCAAGGCATGTGGTCACGATTGTGCTAGCTCTGTTTGATGAGTTCAAATCTCATGGAACAGGTAGTGTGGTAACTGCTGATTATTGAATTATTGTAAATTTCAACGTGCCGGCTTCGCAAATTTATTGTGCTTCAACCGCTCACACAAAGTCTGAATGCCAGTTTTTCGCAACATTGGCCTAAAGGTAAAACTTCCATCCGTTGTAAACTTCGTTCTTCTCTTCCTACCAAATATACTTCACTGTGAATTTTCGATTGGCTTATGTTCAGCGTGTGACAACGCTCTTGATCGAGTTAGGTCGCTGTTCAGCCAACTAATAATCTAATGTTTATTGGTCCTTATTGTTGTTGTCATTGTTAGTTCTACTGAGATTGAAATCAGGTCGCCGATGAGGTAATTATACTTGGTGCAACCCCTCGGCGGTTTCACATTGGAGGTCAATCGCACAAGACCCATAGACAGCTAACGTACTCTGCCTCTAACCGTCAACCACAACCGCCTTTTGACTGTTTGCCACAAACTTGTGGAGACAGTAGAGATTAGGTCCAGTGAGCTTTGAAACACAGGAAAAGTGGGGAACTGAGCCACTGTTACATTTGATTTACACAAAGAATCATTGTGTTTAAATATTTAATCAAAACGCGATTTTGAGTCAAGCGCTCAAGGTGCTTTTAGATGACCAATGTGTTACGTTGTGCTCACAACCCTTGAACTTAGAACCACAACCGGTTTCGGGTTCCTGGCCGATACCATGTGAAGACAGTAAGATTAGGCTCATTCGGCATGTAAACGGTGGTGAAATAGTCAACAAAGTCATACTTAAAAGCGACTGCGTCTTGTGTGCTTCACCTGGATTCACTTTATATTTTTTTCTTGGACATTATGGTTCATTTCGAGAACCCCATTTACCAGTGCCTTTGACTCTGTTTCTCATTGTCCTATTGTTTCCAGTCTAAGTGAAGCTGAGCGTATTATCTCCACTAAAACGCGATAAACAGCAGCAATCGGTGGCGTGTAAGTTAGAATGATGTTAACAACACAATTCATTGGTACTTGTACAATCTTTGCTTATATCACTAAAATTTTCATAAGTATCGCAAATGTTACAAGTTGGCGAATGTCATAGGTCTTCCGTCATTACTCGATCAATTTTAATATATCTATATTCGAAGTACATTGTAAGTTAGACACAATTGTGTATTTATGTATTGTTTTGTGCAGAGTTTATTTAAATTATCGTCGTTTTGAGTTACGGTGAATTTTCAATCAAGGAACCATTCAGTGTATTCTGGGTAAGGTTTCCCCAATGTAGCTCCTGAATATCCATCTAGCAAACGTGCTTTAATATTATATTGCGGCAATGGTGTCCCTTCTGAGTTTCATGGAGATAATGTGGTCATTTTCAGTTATGTTCTAGACAAGATCTTGCATAGCATGCAAGGATTTTCTTGGCTGCAGCATTTTGGATTTTCCTAGATTATTTGGGCAAACCTTTTTCGTGTGTTTAACTGTATATAATCCATATATCCCGCTTTAATGCTTCACAGTAGTCAAGTCGCCTAACGCGCTTCCATATGATATCATCATTAGCAAACAGTATCGAATTACACCAGCTATCCTCAGCTATATTATTAATATATACCAAAAACAGAATAGCTCTAGGCACAAACCCTTGTGAGACTCTACACTTGACGTCTATTCTCCTGCAGATGTTGCTCCCTCCGCGAAAATGGACGTAACTCTCAATAAGGTAGTTCTTTAACCAATTCAAAAATTCCTGTTATTCTGTAAACTTCAAGCTTTCGCGTAGGTCATGAGAAAATTTGGTAATATCAATGTCGCAAGCATGACCTTGTAAATAGCATGTAGTGGATAAACGTTTATGAAACCGGAGGCAGGTGCAATATGAACTATTTTGTTACTCACATTTGCTTTTATTTGGTTCACAATTTCATTTAATCTTTCCGTGGTCTCTTTGCTGAAATGATTGAAAACTTTCTTCTGTAACTTTCGTACGTTTGTTTGAAACCTGTTCACCTCTTCCCATATGCTTCTTGCATCTCTCCCTCTCCCATTGTACGTTCATTTCCGATAGCCTCAAAGGTAACACCCATGTGGTTGCAGATTTTACCTTTTTCGTAGCATTGCTAATTCAGATTTGCGCTGTGGTTTCAGAGTTCGATTGTGTTTTTCCGTGAATGTTTTCAACCCCCGAGGTCAAAAACGCCACCTCGCGGGATTCATTCCCTTCTTTTTTATTTTTTTGCTCAATTCAAATCCAAGTTAGGGGTCGCTGTATTCGCTGCAAGTAACGAGCCTGTAGAAAACAACGACCTTGGTCAATAGGCGCCCTCATGTTGCATTCACGTTTTTTGAATTAAAATTAAATTATCTCCATTAATTTAGAGAAATCTGATTGTCCTGGAATAAACATTAACATTCGTGACCCCTGTGGCTCGCACACGACTAATCGGTCAGGCAGTGTCATTCACACCGCTCTGCCCAAGACTAAAACAATTATTAAGGGATTATAACATACGGCCACGTAGGGGTGGTTGTGCGTCCAGGTTTGATATTTTGAAGCGCGCTTGTCCTTCGTAACGAGCGCAGAACCCACGCATGGACTGTGCAGTTATTAACATCTTATGATGTGGGTCGGGTGAAATGCCAATTTTAAGCTTGATCTCTGTTCTATACTGACACCCTTGGTCCTACGAAGCTTTCTGTGTATAACGAACGTTGACCAATAACTACTCTCCCGAGTATTACAAACTTTTTCTCTTTTTTTCATGATTGTCCCCTCCATTATCTACCCAATACTATAGGTTCGGAAGCATGAATGGAAAAAATTAAAAAATAGATTGGCATTTACCAAAATATTCATTTGCATGCTTTTCCGTCACACACCCCACGACCGGTTTCGTGCTGTTTGCACTCATCAGGTAGGGACAGTAAGATCAGGATCCGCATGCGCTTGAAATTTCGCCTTTTATTATTAAATCGAGGTTAGATGAACCAAGGTATTGTGGTGCTCACATCCCTTTCACTTACACACCACTACCTGTTTCTGGCTGTTTGCCGTCATCAGGTGGAGACAGTAAGATCAGGCTCAGTGAGCCTTGAATTTCACCACTTGAATTCACGCGGAGCTCAATTTTGGAAGTGCTTTGCGCAATATTACGAACAAACACCCCTATTGAGTCTTAATGACAGATGAAAAACTTCGGATTAGAAAGCCAAATTGATACGAAATGAAGGCTTTTGATTGTTTTTCATTTCCTAAGCTATAATTGTCACTCAGAATGCAATTCCCCATCTTTTCCTAACACATGCAAACAGAAAATTGAGTCTATATAACCACATCCATGATCAGGCGACTCATGCTTGAGGTGCTTGTCGAAACTTATTGTGGAGACGCGAAGAGCATTAGTGATGAGCGATAATCACAAGCTTTCAACTGATATGCAGAACTCGACCTTCCGTCACAACACAAGAGCCTTAAGCGCCGAAAATATCTACGGTAGCATTTGCAAACTCGTAATGTTTCGGATTGATTTCATTTGAACGATTTGAGCGATATCTTCGGAATCGTGACAAGACGGACAACGTCCGCCGCAATCGAACGATATGCAATTCATCAATGTCGGTCAAACGAGCCTTGTGTGGCAAAGGGCTTGAAGTCTCCCGTTTGGCACAAAATCGACTAGCAAATCAGATCAAATTGACAACCGGGACAGACATGTTTGTGGATCAGTGTTGTGGTTGTTTGTTTGCCTATATAAGATAAGCGTGTGTTTCGTTATTTGTCTTGTACGTAATAAACGCATTTGATCAATCGGTTTCTCTTGTGTTGTGGGATTCGTGGGTAAACGCGATTAGCGTTGGACGGGTTGACCTCAGGGATGAATCGAGACACAATCGATGTGCATAAGTCCAACGCGGGAGGGTTAACCTGCTTATTGTTGGACCGATGAAGCATGATAATTGGCCAGATATTCACCACCTGCCATTTGTTAACCTGAAATGATCTTGCGCAATCATTGCAAGCCTCTCTACCCAACTCGCTGCATTATGTCGAATACGTTGTTAGTCATATGATAGCAAAGGATGATCATAAAATTGAGTATAATCGAAAATAATAATTGTGGTCGACCAAAGTTATGTGTTGCTCACATCCCCCGAAATTACACAACTTTGGTGGACCACGAATCACTGTGATTCTGTGTTTGAACATCGTGGTTCGTTGTACGAACCCTATGCAACAGTGGCATTCAAGTATCACTTGTTTATCATTTATCCACTGTTTCAGAGTCTCGCTAAACCTAATCTTACTGTCTCCACCTGATGACCGCAAACAGCCAGAAACCGGTAGTGGAGTGCAATTTTGGGGGATGTGAGCAACAAGATAACTGTGGTCATTTTTGACTAGTGTCAAGGTTTTTCATAGTCAATCGATGACCATGTCGAGGGTAATCCGTTAAACATTTATGCATCCTTCTTTTGATCATGGTTCGTATTTAAATGGAATTAGAATGATAAGGCACGATACAAAACTGTGAACATTTTCGTCTCACTTGTTCATCTGAGTCTGCTTGTAGTTTCCGTACTAGAACCGTTTGTTCTTCCAATTTACGTCTCTGATCCTCCAGTGACGACTGTAGCGATTCCACTCTTTTTTCATAATCCTCGAAGAGTCTTGCCCGAGTTTCTTCCTCCTCCAACTTCGCTGCTTCGATTTGCCTTGCCATGGAATCCTGTATGTCTTGATGCTAGAAACAAATTTAGAACGGATGATAAATGTAGCGAGATGTACTAATTTTCTAAGTAAACGCAGTCACTATGACAATGTTTATAAACCTAAGAAGTTCAGGACTGCGTTAACTCTGAAAGTTATTTTGAATAATATTTGTGACTGATCGATTAATCATTGACATCTTGAATCAGTTAAAAAAAATTAAAAGTAATCGGTTAAAACAGGTTTAAGTTATTTTTCGCGTCTGACAGAGAACCATGTTCAGACCAAAGGAACATGATTGACTAGCAGTCTAGCCACCACTGTTGTTCAACCTTACTGCTAAGCAGCCTATAATAAGTCTAAGTGGAGATCTCGTGTGCTATTAAGCTTTCGCTCAACAGTGTAGCTGTGGTTGTGATCCTTGCGATATGGCTATCGGCGCTGCAACAGGCAAACACTGATTTAATGTTATGTAAATATGTAAATATATTATTTAATACTTTTAAACTTTAGCCACAATGGCCATACACGCTTGACAATGAACATGGGGGTCGCGCTTTCAACTAACCTTGACCGAGATAATGCTTCGCAGGGTAAATAGGCCAATTGATATGGTCTTCTTAATGTTAGATGGAAAATTATTTCTTCATGATTATTGTTGCTCATCAATATCAAATCCGTCGAACTATTCACAAAGTTGATCGCAGCAGTGCACAATGAAAGCAATGGACTCGATTTTCTCTCTTGAGCTCATCAGTAACGTATATCCGCTGCCTCGGGTGAGTATCGAACCCTTGACCATTACTATTTTAGTCCCACGCCTTACGGCCTGGGATACGATTTTCCGTTTGACCGATTGCAATAAAGCATTCATGAGTTTTACCACACCGCACATTTGAGTGGCGTTGCTTACCTGTCGTGAATAAGCCATTAATATTCGTTGTTCTTGTCAAGACGATCTAATCTTCGTGTCAGGTCTTCCCATCGAATACAGTGTAAGCTAGCATCGGTGAAATCTGATCTGCTCTTGGTCTAAGTGACGTGATACTTTTAGAATTTCAATCGGACATTTAGTTGTACGACCAATTAAAGATGGTGGGTTCAATTTGATGTTATACAAATTCTTTTCACGAGATTTCTGTGCAGCTTGTAACATCTACTCACCTGTTGTGCCGACTGAAGACGTAGTTCGTCTGCGTTTTTCAAAGCATCCACCAGTTGAGCTTCTAGTTTGTCAACCATTTTCTTTAGTTCATCCTGCTTTTCCTCGGCTGTTTTCTTCAATGACTCTAATTCAGCATTTTTCCGCGTCACTTCGCTGGCCAGATCCAATTGTTCTTCCCGAGTAAATTCAACCAACTTCTCGCCATCCATTGCACCAGCCGATTGTGGCGTCTGCACGGGTTTCTGTAAAATGAACGGTGATCGCTTGTATCATATTCCATCTAAATCACAAGTAAAACGATAAGTTGAAACTCGTTATAATGTACAAATAACAAGACCTCAGAAATTTCACTTGTGAAATTATAATATTAGTTAATCTCGGGAGCAGTATTTTAAAAAACATTTACCAAAGTGAACATATCGCTTGGAAAAGAAAGTGAATAGTAAGTGCATTAAAAAGAGTAAAATCAAAAATTGGTTATTTCGAGTTCTTGAAAAGCTTGAGTCCAATTTAGTTTGTGAACCTCACTTTGAAAATTAAACCTTATGACCTACCTTTTGAAATGTACTTGGGTGTTGGTCGGAATAAATGAAACTGTATGAAACTGTCAGTATCAATTGGCATTGGTTTTCAAAGCAACGATTGTCTCCATAAAATTATGGTTTTTAATATCTATCACATCATACACACTG
>JACCGJ010000507.1:0-11043 GCA_013407085.1 Atriophallophorus winterbourni | reverse complement strand
CATCGGTCGTTTTTTGGGATTGCCACAATGTTTTTAATCGGAGTCTCGTCTGAGTGTGGAAGCTGTGGTTCATTAGAAGGCGTAGAAAGTCTGTGATCACTCATTCTGATATCTTTCGGGAGATTCCTATGGTTTGCTTTCCAGTTAACCCTAACTGATTCCATCATACCTTTCGTTACAAATGTTACTTTCAGAGGTTTTGGCCCGTCACCTTTATAGTTTGGTGACCGAGGTATTCTAAAAGTGTCCACCACCACTGACTCGTGAGCTCCGATGATGTCGGCAACGTAGAGCCACTGTTTATAATCGTGGTGCTGTATTTCACTTCCCGAAGCAGCGTTAGTGTTTTCGGGAACACCAAGAAGAACAACACTGCGTTGGTCAGATTTGTTCGCATTGTTTAAATTTCCTTTCCTCTCCCACCACGGAATATCCGCATGTATGCGACATTTAGTATGTAAACATGTACGGAGCAAATAAGAATTTAGAAGAACGTCTTCCATCTCTTTTTGGCTTTTGAAAGTTATACTCAATAAACGTGGTTCGTCGAGATGAGGAGAATTGGGGTGCTGACTTAGGCGGGTTATTGAATGAGGCAGTATCGAGCTCATATCCATCATTGAACACAGCTGGTACCATTGTTCAATGTCGTGAGTTCTACTCGAGAAACGTGTCCCTGATGTCTCCGGTACATTGGTGAAAATTACACTGAGATTCATCAAAGTTGTTTTCATTTCAGTATTAGTTTTTGAAGTAGAGGAATTCTGCTGGTGAACAGTCAGTACACGCCCTTTCGACTTTCTAATGTGACTAACATCTGAGTGGCAGCTAGCTTTTGCATCACCAAACTGTTCAGCCTCCCGCAAATTCTCTTTAAGTAACGGAGCAACTTGTGGAGTTACTGGATGTAGCGTTGGGCTAATATTGGTTTCATTTTTCAGTGAGTTATTCTGGGCAATTACTATCGACTTCAATGTTTCCTCCAATTTTTGGGAACAGTTCTCTAAGTATTTGATGCGATTCTCTAGATACATTGGTCCCAGCGCCGTTTAACGGCTTTGTTCTACAGACGCTGCACACATAACATACACTTGGAATTTCAGGATTATTAATAATGACTACTGCTTCGTTAGTCAAAAGTTTATCGCAATTTGTGTGGATCTTAGTAGAGCCCATATAACACATGACTGCTTTTGATTTCACACTTACCTCCTTTCTGCAA
The DNA here is from genome assembly GCA_013407085.1 of Atriophallophorus winterbourni. Taxonomy (NCBI): domain Eukaryota; kingdom Metazoa; phylum Platyhelminthes; class Trematoda; order Plagiorchiida; family Microphallidae; genus Atriophallophorus; species Atriophallophorus winterbourni. The sequence goes on along the minus strand of JACCGJ010000507.1, from coordinate 9,821 downwards.
ATTTGACACGTAGTTTTCGGAGGTCTAGACATCCGATAGCTGTTGAGGTTGTCTGGCCAAGGTCGTCTGATCGTTGAATGTGGGCTTTGATAGCTTCCACGAAAACAGCTAGGCGCGTATCGATCGTTTAACGGTTGAGAGATGAAATTTGCGAGGTTCGTGTGGGAACGTGCCGCAATGTATTGGATGCCATTTATCGCGTAAAACGGTTCTGGCGACCGTAGATTTGATCTCACACAAATGGAACGCGGTCTGTGGGACTCAGCAGAAGATGATCTTTCGAATGATAGCGGTCCTGAAAAAGTCAAAATAGCGATAAAAATGTCCATGGTGATTTGGAAAATAGGAACTTCCGAAATAGTGATCACAGGACACCAACAATGATTGGGTCCAATAGATCTCTTCAAGATAAATCGATTGGTGTAAGAATGATCCAGATAGAATCAGCAATTGACGAGTCCGTACGCAGACAAACGCTTAGCCTTCTACATTACGAACACTTGAATGATTCTTTTAGGCCAATTATTATAATTAAAGAATTCCGCAACTACCGCTGTTCGAAGCACTCAATAATAGCTTTAGTGGTGTGTAACGAATGTGGATTTGAGCACCATAATACATTGAGCTTTAGTCTTAGTTGCAACATGATTCTGTCTCACCATTGTCTGCATCGCATCCGCGTATGCTTGTTTTAATTTCACAAGCGACTCTTCGTGCAAACGCTCCATTTCCCTCATCTTTCTCTCCTCCGACCGGTTCCATTCTTGCCTCTCGCGTTCTCTGGCCAGACTAAGCTCACATAATTGATATCGTCGAGTCTCGATTTCTTTCGCTAGCATCTGTTTGTGTTGATCAAGCTCGTCTGATAGGTGAGCAATTTTTTGGTTCAGTGAATTGATTGTTGAGCATAGCTGATCCACTTGAATTTGTTGGTTTTGTCGTAGCTGTGTATAAAACGAATTGAGATTTAGCATTCAAACTAGGGAATTGTGTTTGAAGTGAGTATTATTTGTTTAAAACGTACCGTTATCTGATTAATACCAAACAAATTATTACTCGGTTATATAGTTTTTTACACGAAAAAAGTGTAGAACCTATCTAAATCTTAGCGTATATGCCTTCGAGCACTTTACCCGGGATCGTTGTCATTCTGTTTTTGCACACCGTGGTTGTTTTTATTTTTACAGCAGTTTTTACGTAATCCTTCGATTAATTTGAAGTTTGTGCCTCATCAGTTCAACATACACACAAAACTCACTTCTATCTACCAAGTTGAACTTAATTCAGCGAATACATTCGCTGATTCAGCGGAGAATACAAATTCGTACAACTTTGAACACTTGAATAGAATCATTCTTTGAAGCCTTTGATGTAGGATACGAAAGAATGTTTCGGAATTACGTTCGACTGCGTTAAATGTGCTGACACCATAAGCAATTGCCTTCACGAACTGGTTTTAAGGGTCAAAGTATGCTGCTCATGTTTTAGCAATTTTCTAGAACACATTACATATCTCTGTACATGCAATCAAAGAATTGTAACCGATCTTTAAACATTTACAACGGTAATATTGAGTTTGCACGTACTATTCTAACTAGCGTATGTATCCCTAATTATATTTCATCATTACAACAGAACTCTGTTTATAAATTTTGTATTATTTTACCTCATATTATGATATCCATTTGCATCTTACTAACCTTTTCGATTTCCTTCCTGTGCTGCTCGGTTAGCGATGCGTCAGTTTCCACTTGAATGCTTTGTTCACGTTTGTTTTCACAGTTCGTTGCTTCGCGTATTGAATTTTGCCATTGATCGATGCGTTTTGCCAATTCCACGCTTAGCTGGTTCAACAATAGTTGTTCGTTCCCAGTATCCGTCGATTTCTCGTCCATTGACTTGTTTCCGAGTTGCTGATTCATCCTTTGAATGTATTCATCCTTTTCGAAATTATCCCGCATCAATTCTGCCTCTTTCTGTTTCCAAGTTTCCGCCATTCGTGATACGCTCTCCTTGATTGTTGACAATTGTATACTGTGGCTTGACTGAAAGTTTTCGGGTGAAATGCTTTCTTATTTTGCTAAATCCAAGTTTCGTATGGGATTATTACACGTTTTAAAAACGTTGGTTTTATCACCAATACTATCTGCTATAATACCCTACACTATGCAAAAGCCTGTCCTACTATTTGCACACATGCCGTTGCTTTGGCATACATTTCAACCATCGGATAGATTCTAGTATTTGAATGTGGTTCTCTTTCCGTTTGATTTCGGTGCTTGGAGCTGTACTCGTTTTGATAGGATAAATGAATAATCTGATCGAACTTCAAAGTGTCATTGAGCTCATCTACCGTTTGCCTGAATTTTCATCTGCAATATGTTTGGATATCATCCTGTAGATGTGTATTATTTACCTCGACATTTTTTCAAATTTTGGATGGCATTTTATATTTAATTGCGTGTCAGAACTCAGAGGCCGCCATGTACATCACGTTCCGCCAACTTTTTTGATTTCAAACTAAATCAAACTATATTCCAGATAACCATCACATTATCATCCGAACGAATTTACAAATGCAAATGGAAGTGCATTAATAACATTACGAAAGTTAAAATGTAGTCGTATAACACATGGTTCCCATGTATACGTCGAGCTTGGAAGTGCGAACAACAACTGATTCCAATCGTGTGATTTCTCCGTGCAAGGCGTTCCAAGTGAAACAAATTATAATCGAGAAAAAAATTACGACGAATGTGCAATCAAGAATGTAGAGTGGTGAAAGCCTTCTATATGTTGGTGTGTACGTGTGCAATGCTCGGGCTTTCGTAAGTTTGAGAGGATATTATTTTCAGCCATAATCTTGAATCTAAGAAACCGGCATTTTGATTTCAGTTAGACTCTGTTATTGATGCAGGACACATTGTCTGGAAAAAAACCTCGTTTTTAATAGATCTGTGTTGTAGCTGAGTATTAACTTTACTTCATTTGTTGAAGAATTGTATCGTCGACCAAGTGAATATTTACCAAGTCTATCTAGCCTTAAGTGGATGCCGCTGCACTACACGTAGATGAGCATAGCGTGTGATTTAACATCAAGCAAGTTACCATCTGTTACATCATCGCTTTCACGGACTAATTAGCTGTGGTTAGATTGAGAGCGGGTTTCGTTCCGATACCTGCTAAGCTTTTCCTGTACTCCTTCCTCCGATCTATTTTGAAACATCTGACTATCGTGCTAGAATGAAGCGCTACTCTTCCAGTCACTAACTTTCCGCGACATAGTTGTGGCGCTGTGAATATGCTCTTTGGATTTGCTTTAGAGAAGACCTTTGCATTCGTTAAACTTCGCCAAGGACGGTCCCAAGCCCGTCTGAGAAAGGAGGAGGGTTGGGCTTAGGGCTAGCAACCCTATCCCGTAAAACCTACATTGCTACGGAAACGATGACAACAGATCCGTAGTTCGGTCATGTCTGCAGGATGGATCCCAGTTCGCATCCGAAGGTAGCCATGCACTGGCATCCGCAAGGTAAACGAAAAAGGGGATGGCCCAAGGAAACTTGGCGCAGAACGGTGGAACGCAAACTACATGCACAAGGATTCACGGTGCAGACGGCAACGGAAGCAGCGACAGACCGGAACCACTGGCGTGAAGTTGTCTTCGCCTCATGTGCCACCCGGCACGGAGAGGACTGAATGAAATGAATTTGCATTCGTTACGTTATCCATCCGCCATATATTCTGTAAGTAGACATTTTCATCTGGCACATCTGGTCTTCGAAGATCTTCGCTTAAACATAATTCGAAATTAATCACACCAGAAGAATTCTTTTGCGATAACACTTCATTTTCTTTAGTTACTTCTCCTCAATGAACTTCCATTTACTCTAACGTCACTGGTTGCTGTTCGTAGAAAAACACTTTAATTAAACAGATAAGTGTTTATCTGAATGCGTGTTGTGAATCACCCTATTTCTAAATCAATAAACCTGTTATATTTTTGATTTGTGCATATTCTTGTTTTATTATAAAATTTTGAGCTGTCAACATCAAAGAAAGTTTGCTTCAACAAACGTGATTACCCGTATCGTTGTCTCGGGTGTATACGAAATAATTATATGTTCATTTTGACTATTCTAGCATACATTTTCAGGGGATACGTGTGAAACGTGAATAAACGTGTCTCAAGAAACAAAGTTAGACTTTAAAGCTACTGTTTACTAGGGTTCGTACAACGAATCACGATGTTCCTGGCCAAGCGCTCGAGGCGCTGATGAATGACCTAAGTAATGTGTAGCTAACATGCAGGGGATGGGAGCAGCACATCATTTTTGTCTCGAGAAACACTGTCAAGCTTCGGTGAACAGTTTGCCTTTAATAACCTTTGGACCTTTCAAATTTCTGCAGCAGAACTTTGGATACCATCCGTCCACTCCTTCAAGACTGCCTACTTAATGCATGCAAATAGCATAAAACAGTGTTTGTTGTGAATGTGTATCTGGGTTTTTGTCACGGTGAGGTGCTGATTTTTTGCTTTGTCGATTACAATAATATCGCTTCTGAATTTGACGGAACTCATAAGTGCCGAGGATGTGAACACACATGCAAAACTGGTCATTTCCATTAATTTGGTCAGTTGAATAATTTCCACTGTGTGGATCAGTCATCCTTATGTTCGCTATGTCAATCTGGCTAATTGGTATTCCAGTATAAATTTGTATATTACGAATTGAGTTCTTTAAAATGGATCGTGTTTTTATGATAGAAATTCAGTGTGATTCATACAAACAAATAATTTTTCAACCTATTATCAAACATAAAATACCACCTTAAAATCCTGAAATATTTCTCTCCAGTTTACGATTTCCTTTCTGAGTTCCAATATGTCCTGTTGTTGTTGTTGTTTCATGTTCGCATTTTTGTTCAGAAATTCGAGAATATAATCCAATTTGATCACGATTCGATCACCACAACTACTTTCAATTTGCTTCAGCTGAAAAAGAAATGGTAACAAGTATAAGTGCTACCGTGGCATAGTAACTCTCAAATCGTACGCACGGAATAACAAGACCAATTCACAGGGCAGAAATAATGTTGCTGTTCAGCGCTCTAACTATTTCCAAATTCATATTAATCACGAATAATTTGAACCAATGTTCATTTTCTACATTGTCTTACAAGCACAGGTTAAAATATTGGTCAACATCCAAATATTCACCATATTCGCAATCAACATCACTCCCCACCCTGTTTCGGGGTTTTCGTACTCAAAACGAGTAACAATACCATCGGTATCAACGCGCCTTGAAACAATCGGCACAGCTCGAATTTCGGAACGCCATTAGATAAAATATTATAGTGCTCATCGTTAGATTATGTTAACACAGCCAACCTATCCAATCATATGAACACATATAATACACCGGATTTAAGCAAATTTCTTCACATGTAAGCTTTCTGACTATCGTCTCATGGTACACAAATGCAACGTCATAAGCGGTGAAACGCACTGGCTCGGATAAAATCTGCATATTTGCTTGGATTTAATTGCCTTTGCTCATACACGAGCGGTTTCGTGCCTCTGGCAGCCATCGGGGAAGGATAGCGCGTGCCTTGTAACACGGGATAAACGGGAGACAAAGCTTTAAATTTGAGAGAATTGTTAGATGCATTTGGCTTCACTAGTTTGTTTAATCGCAAAATGCTTGTGTGGACGTAGTGCTACGCTTGGGCAAATATTAGATGTTCTCTCTTCCATCACAACTTGATGGTGGCTTGCAATGTTAAACTGACCTAAGGCATGTGGTCACGATTGTGCTAGCTCTGCTTGATGAGTACAAATCTCATGGAACAGGTAGTGTGGTAACTGCTGATTATTGAATTATTGTAAATTTCAACGTGCCGGCTTCGCAAATTTATTGTGCTTCAACCGCTCACACAAAGCCTGAATGCCAGTCTTTCGCAACATTGGCCTAAAGTTAAAACTTCCATCCATTGTAAACTTCGTTCTTCTCTTCCTACCAATTATACTTCACCGTGAATTTTGGAATGGCTTATGTTCAACGCTTTTGATCGAGTTAGATTCCTGTTAAGCCAACTAACAATATAATTTCTAATGGTCATTATTGTTGTTGTCATTGTTAGTTTTACTGAGATTGAAATCAGGTCGCCGATGAGGTAGTTGTACTTGGTGCATCCCCTCATCATCATCATCAAAGACAGCATTACACCGGTAGTATGTACCGAATGCCATACAACCATGAAAATGTAAAATCCTAAAAGATGGGGAAGGGTGGGACTTAAATTGCTACAGCTTCTATAGAAGAGTAAGCACAAACAAACTTGGAAGAGGTGCTACATTACCACCCTCGAATGGAACATGCATTCAACGTTTCCGTGAACGAGTAGAGAAACATCAGCACGGTGCAGCTTCCTTGCTGCTTTCACTGTCATGCATCATAACAAGCTTTTCTCGTCACTCCGCTTGACAACATACAAGGTTATGCAAACACTCCAAGAAGATGTTTAGTGCAAGACCGCCATTGAACACGGTTTCGGGACATATCCTGAAGCGTAACTAACAATTGCGATATATGATCGCGGGGACACCAGCCTGGAAGACGCGCTGCGCCTACTTTGGAAAGGTTACTAGTAAGAATTTTTAGCTGCCTATGCCATGTGACGGTTTGGCCACCCCGAGATTGACGCCAATCCGGGTGTGGCGTCGCAAAAAGAATCTGTTTCGGAAGTCGGTGGTCCGGCATTCGTAAAACGTGACCCCAGCGTAACCTAGGCATGTTTGATCTGCCTTCTTCTATACGACATTACTACCAAACAACTTATTTCGGAGAGCATCAGTGCGCATACGATTGTAACATTGGAGGTAAATCGCGCAAGACTGATAAACAGCTAACGTACTGTGCCTCTAACCGCCAACCACAACCGGCTTCTGACTGTTTGCCGCAAACTTACGGAGACGGTGAGATTATGTCCAGTGAGCCTTAAAACACTGGAAAAGTGGGGGAACTGATTTATTCTTGTGAGCCACCGTTACATTTGATTTACACAAAGAATCACAGTGTTCAAATATTTAATCAAAAACGATTTTGAGTCAAGCGCTCAAGGTGCTTTTAGATGACCAATGTGTTGCGTTGTGCTCGCATCCCTTAAACTTAGAACCACAACCGGTTTCGGGTTCCTGGCCGATACCATGTGAAGACAGTAAGATTAGGCTCATTCGGCATGTAAACGGTGGTGAAATAGTCAACAAAGTCATACTTAAAAGCGACTGCGTCTTGTGTGCTTCACCTGGATTCTCTTTATATTTTTTTCTTGAACTTTTTGGTTCATTTCGAGAACCTCATTTACCAGTGCCTTTCAAATATGACTCCGTATCTCATTGTCCGATTGTTTTCAGTCTAGCTGAAGCTGAGCGTATTATCTCCAATAAAACGCGATAAACAGCAGCAACCGGTGTCTTGTAAGTTAGAGTGATGTTAACAACACACTTCATTTGTACTTGAACGATCTTTGATTATATCACTAAAATATTCAAAAGACGTATCGCAAAACAATGTTACAAGCTGGCGCATATCATAGGTCTTCCGTCATTACTCGATCAAGTTTAATATTCGAAGTACATTGTAATCTATACACAATTGGGTTTTTATGTATTGTTTTGTGCAGGGATTTTAAATTATCGTCGTTTGGAGTTACGGTGAATTTGCAGTCAAGGAACCATTCAGTGTGACTCTAGAAAAAAATTTGTCGAATCAGAACTCAGGAATTTTTGAATGAAAATGCTATCACTTCAAATAAACAAGATGACGGAGTATGTGGAACAAAAACATAAAATCTTCCTAGTATTAATAGGGACAGCCAAGGTAGCACATGATTAGACCTGTATTCGAAGTAAGAAACACAATAAATTGCGCAGAATTATTGGGTATTCTGGGTAAGGTTTCCCCAATGTAGCTCCTGAATATCCATCTAGCAAACGTGCTTTAATATTATATTGCGGCAATGGTGTCCCTTCTGAGTTTCATGGAGATAATGTGGTCATTTTCAGTGATATTCTAGACGATATCTTGCACGGCATGCAAGGATTTTCTTAGCTGCAGCAATTTGGATTTTCCTAGATTATTTGGGTAAACCTTGTTCCTGTGTTTAACTGTATATGATCCATATATCCTGCTCGAACGCTTCACAGTAGTCAAGTCGCCTAACGCGCTTCCATATGATAACATCATTAGCAAACAGTATCGAATTACATCAGCTATCCTTGGCTCTATTATTAACATATACGAAAAACAGAATAGTTCTAGGTACAGACCCTTGTGAGACTACACTTGACGTCTATTCTCCTGCAGATGTTGCTCCCTCCGCGAAAATGGACGTAACTGTCAATAAGATAGTTCTTTAGCCAATTCAAAAATTCCTGTTATTCTGTAAACTTCAAGCTTTCGCTTAGGTCATGAGAAAATTTGGTAATATCAATGTCGCAAGCATATACACCTTGTACATTATATGTAGTGGATAAACGTTTTTGAAACCGGAGGCAGGTGCAATATGAAATATTTTGTTACTCACATTTGCTTTTATTTGGTTCACAATTTCATTTAATCTTTCCGTGGTCTCTTTGCTGAAATGATTGAAAACTTTCTTCTGTACTTCTTCGTTTGTTTGAAGCCTGTTCACCTCTTCCATATGCTTTTCTTGCATCTCTCCCATTGTACGTTCAGTTTCCGATAGCCTGCAAGTAACCCATGTGGTTTCAGAATTACCTTTTTCGTAGCATTGCTAATTCAGATTGCGCTTTGTTCAAGAGTTCGGATTGTGTGTTCAGTGAATGTTCAACCACCTCGCGGGATTCATTCGCCTCTTTGTTTTGCTCAATCAAATCCAAATTGGTCGCTTGTAGTCGCTTGCAGTAACGAGCCTGTAGGAAATACAACGAACTTCTCATAGGCCGCACCTCTGGTGCATTCACGTTTGTGAATAAATTATATAATTTCCATTATTGAGAAATCTCATTGTCTGGATAAACATAAGCATGCGTGACCCCTAGTGCGTGCACCGAGCTAATTGGTCAGCAGATGTCATTCACACCTGCAAACAATTAAGGGATTATATGGCACGTAGGGGTGGTGGTGCGTCAGTTGAGTTGAACCCACCATGGACTGTGCAGTTCCTAACCAGCTTACGATTGGTCAGGTGAATGAAATTTAAGCTTGATCTCTGTTCTTACTGACACCCTTGGTCTGACGAAGCTTCTGTGTCAGAAGCGAAACGTTACCAATAAACTACTCTCACCGATTCATTACAAACATTCTCTTTTCATGATTGTCTACCATTATCTGCCCAATATTATAGGTCCGGAAGCATGAATGGAAAAATTTGAAAAATAGATTGGTATTTAAATTTCGCCTTTAAATATTAAATCGAGGTTAGATGAACCAAGGTATTGTGGTGCTCACATCCCCCGAAATTACATTCCACTACCGGTTTCTGGCTGTTTTCCGTCATCAGGTGGAGACAGTAAGATCAGGTTCAGTGAGCCTTGAATTTCACCACTTGAATTCACGCGGAGCTCAATTTCGGAAGTGCTTCGCGCAATATTACCATCAAACACCCCTATTTAGTATTAATGACAGATGAAAAACTTCGGATTAGAAAGCCAAATTGACACGGAATGAAGGCTTTTGATTGTTTTTTCAGTTCTTAAGCTATAATAGTGAATCAGAATGCAATTCGCCATTTTATCCTAACACAAGCAAACAGAAAATTGAGTCTATATAACCACATCCATGATCAGGCGACTC
>JACCGJ010000506.1:10242-23942 GCA_013407085.1 Atriophallophorus winterbourni | reverse complement strand
TGTGAGTTTCAGAATGATTGAGAAGAGGAGAGTTGCCTTGATTTAGGCTTTATTCATCAGAAGAGCTAAAACAACGAACAATATAATAGTTAGTATAGATATATAGAATAGAATGCGAATTACAATAATGCAAGCATATAAGAATACACAACATTCTCCTCGGCTGTTTTGATTTGGTTATACATGTGACGAATTCATGCGTCTCGATTTCGAAGTTCGTACGGACGAGTTCTTTGCTGTTTTGTATATAGTTCAGAGGAATTTGGATGGTTTACAGTCGATGAATCTGTTGTATCACTGATAGGTTGGCAGTCAATGAGAACTGACTCAGGAACGTGAATGGGTAATGGTGGTTCGGATGTTTGTGGTGTAGGAGGGGGGTTCGACAGGATTTCCGTATCTGATGGACGGCCTACTGGGGCAAGAGCACGAAGTGAAACGGTGTCTTCTCTTCCATCAGAAAATCGCACGCGAGCATACTGGGGGTTACATTCAAGCAGCTCAACTTCGTCGACTAATGGCTCATACTTTGAGTTTCTAGCATTTCTTCGCATCAGAACTGGACCGGGTGTAGTCAACCATGATGGAAGTGACAAACCATTGCTTGATTTTCTAATATGGAAAAACATTCGTTCGTGTGGAGTCGTGTTAGTGGCCGTACACAACAGTGATCTAATGGAATGGAATGCGTCTAGTAGAACAGATTCCCAGTGTGTAACATCCAGATTCCTGGAGCGCAATGCTAGCATAATAGACTTCCAGAGAGTGCCATTAAGTCGTTCTACTTGGCCGTTGCCTTGGGGATTATATGGTGTGGTCCTGCTTGTAGCTACATTGTTTGCACAGAGGAACTCTCGAACAGCTTGTGACATAAATGAGGAACCACGGTCAGTATGAACGTATTGAGGCATACCAAAAAGCATGAATAATTCACGAAGACATTTGATAACAGTGGAAGAAGACATATCAGGACACGGAAAAGCGAAGGGAAATCTAGAATACTCATCAATAATAGTCAAAAGGTATTTGTTCTTAGAGATCGAAGGAAGTGGACCTTTGAAATCAAGACTGAGTCGCTCGAATGAATGAGTAGCTTTAATCAGAGTACCATGAGATTTGTGATTGTACATTGGGACGTCATTGATTTGATTTCTTCCATTGAAAAGGGTAGATTTTTTATGCGCACAAAATGTGCCATTCTGACAACGCCTGGATGACAAAGTGAGTCGTGTAGATCATTGAGTTTCACATTGGTTGCAAATGCTGCGCAGCTAACACGTGACAGGGCATCTGCGGCTACATTCTCGCTACCCTGCCTGTAGATCACGTCAAAAGAGAAAGGTGATAATTCTAAACGTCATCTTTGGATCTTGTCATTTTTTATCTTTTTAGAATGATTTATATCATACATAAAGGATACTGATCGTTGATCCGTTAAAAGCGTAAAGCGATGACCTAATAAAAAATGTTTCCACTTTCTAAGGGCTTCAACAATTGCGTAAGCTTCTTTCTCGATCGCTGAATGGTGTTTCTCACTGTGAGAGAGCGTTCGTGAAAAAAACGCTACAGGTCGGTTGTTTTGTGTGAGTGTTGCTGCAATAGCGATATCCGAAGCATCCGTTTCAACCAGCAATGGAAGCTTATCATCAACAGACACGATTACCGCAGATTCGATATCTTTTTTTATTGTTTCGAAAACTGTTTGAACTGCCAAGGGAGGGGGAAAACAGCGATTATGAACAAGAGGATGGATTTTGTCAGAAAAATGAGAGATCCATTGAGAATAGTAGGAGAAAAGACCAATTATCCGCTGTTGGGATTTTAAGTCGTGAGGATAGGGTAGACATCTCAATGCACGTAAACGATCTGGATCTGGTTTGATTGTCCTGTTGGAGATCTCATATCCTAACAAGCGTATGGTTTGAACACCAATTATACTTTTATCATCATTAAAAGTAAGATTGTATTTCTTTGCTACTTCCATGAATTTTTTCAAATTCGAATTATGTTCATCAAGATTTTGACCACAAATTGTAATGTTGTCGATGTAAGCATAAGTACCTTCAAGCTTCTCGTTTCGAATGATTTCATCGATTACGCGCTGAAAGCATGCTACACCATTAGTGACTCCGAAAGGAATCCGACGAAATTGGTACAAACCGCCGCAAGCTTCAAAAGCAGTGTACGGTTTCTCACAATCAGTGATGGGAACCTGATGATAGGCATTTTTGAGGTCTAACGTACTGAACATGTTGAATTGGGCGATTTTGTCAATTAATGCATCCAATTTAGGTAATGGATAGGCATCCAACTGAGTATAACGATTAATGGTCTGACTATAATCAACGACCATGCGTCTCTTGTGATTTTCGTTGGTGGTAACCAGAACCTGGGCCCTCCATGGAGATTTGGAGGTTTCGATGATTTCTTCATCCAAAAGTCGCTGCACTTCAGATTCGATGAACTTTTCGTCGTTATGAGAGTGACGACGGGATTTCGTAGCAATTGGTTTGAACTGTGACGGATCATCGCCAAAAATAGATGGTGATTTAATATGAGCAGCAAGAAGGCCACATACAGTAAATGATGGTTTCGAACCGTTAAAGGGGATTTCAACTGAATGATGCAGTCGTAAGAAGTCATGACCGAGTAATACATGGGAACAAAGATTTCGTAACACGCATAGTTTGATAAGCGAATAAGACAAACCATTATAATTGATCGTGACAAAACAATGACCTTCTGTGAATGCAGTCAAATGTGTATTGGCCATTGAAATCTGATTGTGTGACTCAAATACTTTCCAGTTAAACTTGGAAACGATTGATGAAGCAACGTAGCTCTCAGAACTTCCAGTATCAATTAGTGCTTTCAGACGACGGCCATTCACAGTAACATGTGCAATAGCGCTTGATAAGCTACTTGGAATTGAAGCAATCGTGATGGATGAAGTAAGCTGAGGAATACATGCGGTAGCTGATTTACCAGAACGACAAACTTTATGATAATGCCCTTTCTTACCACAGCCTTTACAGAGAGCATCCCGTGCAGGGCAGCGGTATCGCGGGTGTCTATCAAATCCACAGAAATAACATTTACCAGCCTTTATAGAAGCAATACCAGGTTTCTCGGGTTCTGGATCTTTAGGTGTCGGGTTTGAAATTGCTGCAGATACATCCGAAATTTGTGATTGATAAGTTTGTGATTGTTGATGCGCTAGATCAAGTGAGCGCGCTTGCTGAAATACAAGTTCGAGATCAAGTGAGGTATTTTCGAGAAGACGTTGACGGATGGCATGGGAAGTAATACCGGAAATAAATGCATCACGAACAGCGTCATCTTGATTCTTCTTAGCAGTCACTGATTTGAAACAACAATCACGAGCGAGACTTTTGAGTTTGTGTAGAAATTTGTCTAGACTTTGATTGACATCCTGTTTGCAAGTAGCGAGCATATGACGAGCGAATATTTCATTTTTAGGTTTGTCATAGATACTTTGTAAAGTTGTGACAGCAGATTCATAGTTTGTGCAATCGATAATATGATCAAAAACAGATGGAGAAACATAGTTAATCAGAGTTTTCAGCTTGTCTGGCTTATGAGTTTCGATTGAAGTGAGGAAATTTGAGAATGTAGCGAACCAATGAGCCCACTCTTTTGCAGCAGAAGGTGAACTGGCATCAGTGTCGAGGCGCTCGGGACGGAGAAATCGATCCATTGAATAGCTTCTGATGAATAAATTGTAATGTTCCAAACAAACGTATGAGTTTCAGAATGATTGAGAAGAAGAGAGTTGCCTTGATTTAGGCTTTATTCATCAGAAGAGCTAAAACAACGAACAATATAATAGTTAGTATAGATAGTTAGAATAGAATGCGAATTACAATAAAGCAAGCATATAAGAATACACACACGGGTTTTCGTTTGATGCCAATATAATCAGCAAATTAATTCAACATGCATTCACCCTCGTATCGAATATGCCATAATGGCATATGATCCTTACTTTAAAAAAGATATTCAGCTATTGGCCACTCCACAGTGCAGAGCGACAAAGCTCGTCTTCTGGACTTTCTAATTATCAATACGAAATGCAACATAGAATATTGAATTTGCATTCAGACCAATATAGACGACAGTGTTTAATAAAATAGACCATCCGTGTAACAATTTGCTACATTTTCCCCACAACACACATCTTCGTAATCACCCATCTAAACTTTACCAACAGTTGTGAATCATTTTTAAAATGCCTCAAGGTGCTTGTTAATTTTGCACTGACGGTATTTGCGAATGCTTCATCAAACATGCTCAACATGCTATGGCGGTTCGACTTTTAATTGGGATCAGTGCACTCATACTTATCTGTGATTATTTGCGTGGTACCTTGTTTAGAAATTGGAACCGTCATGAAGAAAATGTTATACTGTATTCCCATAGTAAAGATTTCGGAATAATTTTTATTTTTTGCCTTCTCAGTATTTGATTACTGCTCTGTGATGATTATAGTGTGAATATTTCTGTGTTGTTAATCTGCGCTCCATCCTTTAAGTAATAATAGGAAATTATACTATCTATCTTTTTTTCCTTTCATCATGTACCCTCTTCATGGTATACTTGTTGGCACATCGTTTGTAAAGACTTGTGTAATAATAATAATAATAATAATATCTATCTTATTTTGAATAATAGGTCCTGTAAATAAACCTATATAATTCAAGACTTATGGTGGTAAAGTGTCGCCGCGCTTCCAACATGCCGAAAGAACGCGAAAGCAGCGAGTCAAATGATAAAAGTGGAAACGAATGTTGCCCGATCCAGAATGACTTTGCGAGCATTTGCTTGCTTATGTTTCTCTATATAATGCAGGTAATAGTCGGATGCAAAACTTACGTTTTTACCTGTTTTTTTCGTTATATTGTGTTTTTCGACGCGCTGTTGTAAAATAACAGAGAGCCATTATTTGACATTGTTTGATGCCCCTTCAACACCGGTTCTGTATTATTTGCTTTTCGTATGTGGCTTTTCTGCCCATGCTAGCCGAACTTTAAATCATATCAGTTTGAATGAATGTTTGCTTCGAGGTGTTTAGGCACCTTGTCCCAGTGTGTATGTGCCTAATTTTCTATGGTTCAGTAGCTTTTTAGGTCCAACCCTTCCGTATCTTTATAGAATTTGTACTATGTCATAGTGGTATGGCAATCGATACGTGTTGCCGGTGTAACGCTGTCCGTGATGATGATATCTTCATTTTCCTTCTAATACTGAATGTAAACATATTTATTCTAGCTTTCAAACTTTGCAATAACGATTTACTAAAATTGCTTTCTTGAGTGTGCAAGAGTTTCTTATCACAATCTGTATTATCATAACCTGACTTTTCGTGTCTTCCGCAATTTCGCCATACACAGGGAATTCCTCTCGGTCTCGCCGCAGCTGTTCCTTACATTCTTCAATCAGACATTCACACCGCCAACTACCAGACTCAAGCCACGTTCTCCCTGGCACTTTGGCCGTTTTCCCTCAAATTACTCTGGGCCCCGCTCGTCGATTCAATTTACAATTCTCGTTTCGGACGCCGTAAATCGTGGCTCGTTCCTGTGCAGTATGCCATTGGCATAGACCTTCTGATTGTGGCTGCACGTGTGGATTCTTGGCTCGGTCGAGAGCCTGGCAATCCATGGGGTGCACTCGGTGTTTCGAACCCGGTGAATATATATAGTTTAACGGCTGCATTTTTCGGATTAACCTTGCTGGCTGCCACGCAGGATATCGCGGTGGATGGTTGGGCGTTGACCATGCTGACCAAGTGAGTTGCCTTCCGTTCGAGTTCTACGTATTGTGATTTCGAGGGCTGGACTACTGTTAGAACCATCCTTTTTTGTGTTGATGTGTGTGACGCGCATTAGTGATGAGTGCTAATCACCAGCTGTTGAATGACGTGCAGAACATCACCCTCCGGTAAAACACAAGAGCAGGAAGCGCGTAATAAACGCGTTCTCTTAGTATTCGTGAGTGAACGTGATTGATGATGAGACGGTTGGTTGAGGGATGAATCGGACGCCGAACTAACCAGGGTGACACTATCGCCGACGCCCTGTGCCGAATGGCGTTGTCGTAGCGGAGGACAAGTGAAGACTTGGCTCGGCACCGTGAGATCGGGTGTGGAGCTGCTTGGTCTACGATCGGTTTACGGATGGCGCATGTGGAACCGGACCTGGCTTAAAATCTGCGCGGATCTCGCTTCTAACCGCAGAGCGTGGGTGGCTGACGTTAACGAAGCCGACACATCCTCCATGAGGAGATAGTTGCACAAAAGTAAAAGTAAGAATCGATAAGTGGGAGTGCAATGCGTGGGGTAATGTGGTTAACGCTAAATCGAATGCCCTTGAAGCCTGAGCGAACGACGGAATGGATGCTAGGTCAGGGAACGCGATTTGGCCTCAATATACCCGACGCACTCCTCCAACCCTCTACAATTTTATGTCAGGGTCAGCTTTTAGTCTGATGGTTGACCGTAGTTTAGACAAGAGAAAGCAATTTTTCAATTGGTGGTACTAGACGGTTTACTTCTCGCACCAACCGAATGTATGCGAAATCATCGATATTTCTATGCTTAGTATATTTTATCAAAAATGGATCGATATAAAATATTTTTCTTGTTTAAACCGCTACTTTTGCTATGTTAACGCCGTGAATTCAGGATATATCACAGCTGAGAAACACGTGGTACTGTATGTATGTATGTATGTATGTATGTATGAAAGCACAAGCCTGATCCAGGCAAAGTGCCGCACAGTCAGAGACTGCACGTTGGCTAACATACTGTCAGGTTTCCCAGGCCTAGAGAGATATGGGGGGATAGAAATGGTAGTGAGTCTCCAGCGTGTTTCAGCATGCAGCTCACTACCGTTGGCCAACCCATTTAGCACAGTGTTTGACGCACAGCACATAGGTACTGCACGATTGCGCATCCTGATGCCTTAGTACCGTCATTGTTCCAGGATGGTGTTTAGGACACGTTTAGGACACTTTAATAATGCTTTGTCACCGCTTACCTACCAGCATTATCCACAGAGCCTGTTGAATGCTTGGGTGAACAACCGGTTGGCCAGTCCCTGACGTCACTTGCCGGAATCAAAAAGCTAACCATATTGCTAGGCCCGTTTACCCGTGTGAAGTCAAAAAGTTGGCGTCTGAGAGTCGTACAACCTCAAGAAGGAAGAACATTATCACCGTGCCGTATGGTATGGTATGAAAGTACAAGCCTGATCCAGACAAAGTGCCGCATAGTCAGACTGCACGTGGGCTAAGATACTATCAGGTTGTCCAGGCCTAGACAGATATGAGTTTTCTGAAAAGATATTCAGGAGTTTCACCTCTCGAAACTTTACCCCAGATAGTAAATACATGTGTGCGTCCTGGAATATTCAATTGAGCGATTGAATATTCTCCGTAATTTTTCTTCGACAGAATATGTTCCACTTGGAAAATCTTACCCGAATCCGGTTGTGATTTTCACTTCTATGCTCGATTAATATAAACCATGGCAAACCATATAACTTACCTTATTAATTCCTGGAAGGTTATATGTTTTTGCTTCATGCACCTCCACAGCCTCTGGTTTTTGTCTTAAAAATGTCCGAGTTACACTACCGCTTTCTGCGAGATGTCCTTGTAAAATGAAGTGAATAAATGTAATCGTGTATGTAGTGTATTGCTTTTCCTCTTTCCAATCTTTCTAAGCACCTTGGTCAATATTCGTGAATTTTCATATTCTCTCTCTCCTCGTTTAGACGCAACATCAGCTGGGCATCGACGTGTAACTCTGTCGGTCAGGTGCTCGGTTACGTGACCGCGTTTGTTTTGTTCCTTTGTTTGGAGTCGCCGAGTATTTCGAACAACTTTTTGCGTCTGACACCGGTCGAGGGCAGGGGCATCGTGTCATTTTCAGGTCAGTTTGGCTTCGTGGTGTGCTCGTTTCGAAGTAAACTCGAGGTTTGTTGTTGTAAACTTATCTCGGGCCTGCAATCGATTGGAATATGTAGTTTTTCGCATGTGGGCAGCTGTGTCAACTGACCTTGACTGTGTTCACTTGTATTATTAGATTGATGTTGATACATACTAATAGGAAAATCGACCACTGATCCTGTTCATTCCCACTAGACGTGACAGCGTATGCGTACTGTAGGCTGTTTAGCGATAAGGTCAAATCAGTGGTTGGGGTTGACTACTACTTAATCATGTTCCCTGTCCTGACTATCACCCTTGGTCTGACGAAGCTTCGGTGTCAGAACTGAAACATTACCCAAAACTGCTTTAACCGATTGCACTCAAATTTCTTTTCATTACCTGGAGCCTCTTCGCAATTGTGTGCATGCATTCTGTATGAGATCATGAACATATATGCAGAACAATCGTCGTGCATTCTGATAGACTGCTCGAGTACTGAGATACTCTTTGGTTCTCCGGATAACAACACTGATATTGAGCTGCATGTGCAGTCTAACTGCTGTTTCCCTCTTTTTTATCTGTCTACGCCTGGGTAACCCGACGGTATCTTAGCCAACTTGCAGTCTATGACTGTGCGCCACTTTGTCTAGATCAAACTTGTGATTTTATACATACACAAACTCCAATCCTAGACTAAACAGCAGAAATTAAATAGTGGTGTGATTGTCCAGTACTTTGTTCTGCACACGTGACCCCATTCTTCGCTTGTTTTTGGTAACTCGTTGTAAATTCATCATTACAATTGTTTCAATAATTTCATCTCCATATTTGTGCGTTAGTCTGCCCATCCGATGCGCCACTTTGAGACCTGCTGCTGGATTTCTGCGCTTATTTTTGTTTTCACGTTTGACCGCTTCTTGACATCTTACTCGCGTTTATGCTCCTTGACGGTATCAAATTGTTGCGTGGACGCCGCGCTTCCTAATTGCTACAATTTTTCGGCTTCCTTCCTGGTTTCTAACTCACTGAGTTCTCACTTACTTCACTTATTTCCAGGCTTGTATCCTTTTTTATCACGTCGTAAAGTACTTTAACGTGATGATATTATTCGTGGCCGGTCACTTAATCGCCAGATAATTAATCGCCAGACACTTAATGACCGACACTTAATCCCCAGACATTTAACCACCCGACATTTAATCACCAAGTCACTTCATCCCCAGTCAATTAATCCCCAGGGAAGGTATTTAAGATAAGATTTACGATAAGAAGTTATTTAAATGTGTGCAATGACTCTTGAATATGGTACAAGTAGCAAAGGTCGAAGGACATTAATTTACATTTTTTATCTTCGGTGATCCAAGCCTGGTGGGTCCACTGTCTCTTAACAAGATGTGGTTTGTTGTTGTTCAAGATTGTCCCTTCGCTTTTCTACCAGTTATACACTATACATTTTCAATATGCTGAAGGCGTCACACCACCAGCAATTTACTGTCTTTTACTAAACAAAACAGCAATTACATATAATAAGTTGCTTAGTGTGTTGCGAAATATGGTGCCGAATGCGGCATCAGATGTCATTTTAACTTACTTTCAAAGTGCAGATATGAATGCATTTCGCTCAAACCTCCCATCCACAAGAGTGACTGGATGTTATTTTCATCTATGTCAAGCCTTGCAACGAAAAATATGTGAACTAGAGATAAAAGGAGATCATGAGGCAGACGATGATTTACGCTTCATGATTAATTGCCTACCAGCGTTGGCTTTTGTGCCGTTGAATGATGTAGTCGACACATTTGAGATGTTAGCCGAATCTATGCCTCAAAGTGAGAGGATGAATGAACTGTTATTTTATTTTGAACATACCTTTGCACCAGCTATATTTCCACCTGAAACCTGGAATAAGTATGAAGACGCAAATAAGATAATAAGAATAATCCTGTAGAAGGTTGGCATCATGTATTACAGTCAATCTTTTCTTGCCAACATCCCACCATGTGGACATTTCTTAACGGTTTGCGAAAGGATTGTCGACAGCATACGGCTCTGTTCTTCAAGCAGGTGCTGGGGTTCATATTAAACAGAAGAAGAAGTATGTTGAGATATGCGCCACGACATTTCGAGCAATTCAACGATACTCAACTACGGAAAGATTGACGTTCTTAAAATCAATTGCATATCTCTCCTGCTAAATAAATTCATTTGAACGTATTCTGCATTCTTCAGAAGTTATCAAACTGGGGATGAAGTGACTGAAGACTAATTGATTGGGGATGAAGTAACTTGGTGGCTAAATGTCTGGGGATTGAGTGTCTGGCGATTAAGTGTCAGTAAACCGATATTAATGGAATATGCAATGGCAATCGAGGCTTTTTGTATCGTTTATCACAATTGCCGCATCCTATTAATTGACACTCTGTGTAGTAGACTTCATTCTTGTTCTTATTCTTATTGCAATTCATCATCAGTATTCGACTGGTATCGATTGTGGTCCACCCAGCGCAACCCATGCTAAATTAATTTGTCAAAGGTGCTTAGCTACGTGCGGAAACACCCCGCAGTCTCGCTATCATATTCCCTTCTATCTTTCTAGACCTAGGTAATCTGACACGTGCGGCCTATGACTCTTCTACACTTTGCCTGACTTGTGATTTAGTCGATAGATAGATCTTACCCCCTGAACTACCGTTGAGTTATTATGTTTTTCTCACGACAACTATTCCACCAAATTGTCCCTATTATTGTTTTTGTAGGCTTTCTGTACTTTTGGGGGATCGCATTTCTAGTCACCACCACCATCGTTATGATACTCAAACACGAGGAAAACTCCACATTCACTCGACCGATTCAAAGTTGTCTGACCAATACCAAGCACAAATTGTGTCCATCCAGACGGGGGAATCGCTCACAAATCAAACTTCAGTCTGGCGTGAAACGTTCCCGCGCCTCGTCTGCTGCTGATATGATACGTTTAGATGAAGAATTTGAGACCGAGACCAGTGTACTCTCTCCCGAGGACGTTGACGTGACCTTGTCGAGTAGCGTTGATCATAATGGTGGTACTGTCTCGCAGGTGATCTACTCGGAACACAATCACCAAATGCAAGAACGTTTCGAGGGCTCGTGCAATGTGATTGAAGTGTTTCCAAACGAGCGAGCGGATGAAGGATTGGAAGAACGACACAATGAAAACCTCTCCCTGATTGATACGTATCGCGTCATGTTCGGGATTCTGCGTTTGAAACCGGTGCTCCAATATATTGGGATTATATTTCTAGTCAAGGTAAACAAATTCTGGATCCGGTTTTGGGCACGATAATTCATTAATTAAGTGTAAACGGCTGCATGGAGAAGTGCCCTTATGCAATGCTGCGTGTGTGCCACACAAAGCGACGGCCGCTGTAGCGTTAATCGCTTTTTTCTCCCATTGTTACTGACCGATGCGTTCTAACATGAATATTTGTTCGTGTGCTTCTCAACGGAGGATCGAACAACTCGTGTGGATTATTAGAGTTCTGTGTTTCGGAGCACAGCATGGTATGAAAGCACACGCCTGATCCAGGCAAAGTGCCGCACAGTCAGAGACTGCACGTGGGCTAAGATACTGTCAGGTTGCCCAGGCCGAGACAGATATGAGGAAGAAAAAAGAATAGGAAATGGTAGTGAGACTCCAGCCTGCTTCAGTATGCAGCTCACTACCTCTGGTCATTCAATTTAGCACTGTGTTAGCCGCACAGCACAAAGTACTGCACGATTTCGAATGATGACAGTAGACGAAAATAAACGAATGATCGCAGGTACGGAATGATGTAGACTTTTGAGAAGAAATTTGTATACAATTGGTTAGAACTGGTTTTGGGTAACGTTTCACTTCTGACAGCTTCGGCAGACTAAAGATTATCGTCAGGACTAAGTAACATTCCAATCACCACCTCTATTTAACCTAACCCCAAAGCAGCCATGTCATGTTTCCTGTCCTGACTGTCACCCTTGGTCTGACGAAGCTTTTGTGTCGGAAGCGAAACGTTACCCAAAACTGCTCTAACCCTACAAACGTTGCAAATTTCTTTCCATTATAACCGCATGATCAGTCCCAAACAAATTTCAATCAATTGTATGAACAACTTCGCGTTTGATTGGTCGCCATCGAAATTGCTTTGCAACGGATAAGCACATGCATTTTGTTTGCTATGATCACTTTATTTATAAATGTCTGGTCTATCAGACAATGTCTTATCCCACGTTGCAGACTTAGTTATTTTCATTCTCCTATCTGTCTTGGGTCAGTATCCATTACAGTATACTAGCTCACACGCAGTCTGCCTGGATCAGGCTTTTACTTTGATACATTCATACACCTCACTCCATAAAGCAACAGCTCGGGCTGTGTTACTATATGGGTGCGAAACTTGGACCTTACGTAAAGAACACAGCTAGGGTCTCCAAGTTTTTGACAACCGATGTCTTCGCGACATTCTAGGAGTTAGCTGTTACAATCGCATACGCACCAATGCTCTCCGATTGAATGCATGTTCCATTCGAGGTGTAGGCACCTCTTCCCAGTTTGCTTGTGTTTAATCTTCTATATAATCGTAGATAATTAAGTTCCACTATTCCCATCTTTTAGGATTTTACTTTTTCATGGTTGTGTGGCATTTGGTACATGCTACCGGTGTAATACTGTCTGTGATGATGATGATGACTCCATATATGTCATCCAGACACACGCAAGCATCCCTCCGCTGTAATTTCTCATAACTTTTCGTGCTCGTTTCAATTATCACCATCTTGCTTCCGGTTTCAGGGTTGTCTAGCTGCCGCCGATGGGACTACCACTCTAAAATTGATCGAACGAGGTGTGCCTAAGGAGCGTTTGGCGTTTCTTAGCATTGTCCTCCTACCTGTTCAAGCTGTCCTTCCACTGTTGGTCACCACCTGGTCGAATGGTCCACGACCATTGTCAGTGTTCTCCAAACTGGCACCTCTCCGGTTAGCCCCAAGTTTTTTTTTCTGCTCCATTTAATGTGTTTTTGTTCTGGGGTCATGTTGTATATTATTAGTTTTGATACGATGGTTTCTGTCGTCATTTTGTTGTTGTTGTTTAATCAAAGTCTTTTCACTCGATAGTGTTGGCCCACATCTATTCTGCTGCTGGTGTGCGCGTTACCATAACGTCTACCCAGACTGAAATTCCTTTGATTCAGGAAACTTATTTTCATTCCGTATTTTCTGGGCACCTGCACGGATGTTGAAGCGGGCAGTTATTTTGTGCTGTGCGCTAACACTGGTGCTACATTGATTGGCCATAGGTGGTGAGCTGCATACTGAAACAATTCAAAGTTGTCACAGCCGGGTGGCAGTGGGAGGACTCCCACGTCTATAAAATGCTCCCATATGGCGTGCGTCTCAAACAGCCTCTGACAACCAAAGCCCAGCTCCTGGCCTACACGTGGCGGAACTGCTTCTACTGGCAGGAGAAGGGGCGAAGGCGGATGACTGGCGCCTCAAAACCAGTTTTCTCCGGGTAGATGGAGCTCGTCAACCTGGGAGGGCAGTCCATCTAAGGGAAGGAAAACCCTTATTCCAAACCTCCGCTGCCTTGCGGCATACCCGATCGCGGGAAAGGCTTCGGGAGTGAACCCTGAGGAAAAATCCCTGCTGCCTTCCAGGTTGCACCTGGTCGTGCAAAGGCTAGAGAGGCATACTCGAACAATCGCCGCGGCACTTCAAGAGAGGCGCAAGAA
>JACCGJ010000505.1:15337-41125 GCA_013407085.1 Atriophallophorus winterbourni | reverse complement strand
TACCACCGTACATCGTCTTCAAGAGGAAAACCATGCCTAAAGACAAGTTCTCGAGTGGTGTTATAGTCAGGGTGCAAGAACAAGGATGGTTTAATGACAGCTTAATGGACGATTGGCTGAAAACAGTATGGATGAAACGCAAAGGTGGTCTGGAGAAACAGCGATCGATGCTTGTGTTAGACGCCTTCCGATGCCATACAACTAACAATGTTAAATCAAAATTGAAGTGGCACAATACAGACCTCGTCGTCATCCCTGGCGGCATGACCAGTATTCTGCAACCGATGGATGTGGTCGTGAATAAGCCATTCAAAGCAGCATTAAAGCAGAAATGGGCCGAATGGATGATTAATGGTAAGCATACTTTCACCAAGTGCGGCAACATGAAAAAAGTTGACATGCCTACGATCTGCCAATGGATAGTAGATACCTGGAAAGAATTGCCAATCAAGACCGTGGTGAAGGGATTCAAGAAATGTTCTATCAGCCACATGTTAGACGGCACGGAAGACGATATTCTCTGGATGGACGACCCAGACAACGATGGTGACGACGAAAGGGAGGAAGAGCTGGACTATCATGATGATTGCATAACACAACAGGAGTGGGCTGCTTTGTTGAATGAAGACAGTGACGACGAGGATAAATATTGATAAATATTGTACCGGTAAGTTTGAATTTTTTATAATAAATTTTTGATATTATGATAAATGCATAATTTTTATAATAAATGTATCCATGGATAAGACGCACCTTCTTTTTAAGGCAACTTATGAAGAAAAAAGTGCGTCCTATACGCGGGTATTTACGGTATTATTTTTGTAATCTCGGATAGATTTTTGTAAGCCCAAACCACTACACATTATCCACTAGTTGCCTGAATTGTTTTTCAGATCTTGCTGCAATAACCTCATCCGGAAGCGCATTCCACAAGTTAACAATTCTTGTTGAGATTGCGATTACTTGTGTTAGGCGTAGTTTTCTTCGCTTTTGAAGCTTTATAGCATATACACGAGCATTTGAGCCCGCTACGAGAGGAAAAAGCTCGCGCAGCTCTTCACCATAGGCTCCCAGTAATATGCTACGAGTTAGTCGCAAGTCGTAGCGCATACGCCGAATACTAAGCGACATGAATTTGAGGCGTTGAGCTCTCTACACATAAGGAATTGATTTCAATCCTTGTACTATTTTCGTCGCAAGCCGTTGCACTATTCCAGCTGGTCCCGTTCTCCCTTAGTTTGTGAAAAGTTTGTTGGTAAACCTTATTTCAAAACTGGTCTCACGTATTTAGAATAAAAAATGCGAAACTTTTGCGAAGTAATTGCTGAGACCTTAAATCTCAAAACCACCGCCGACCACCACACTTGATCAAGTATTGGCAGTGATTGTTGTATTTTTTGACATGAGCACTACATTATAGGGGTTTTCCAACACACTACTTCTCTTAAAAATTATCGTATTTATGTTGCTATGGGACTTTATTAACCAATTTTTACCGAGCGGTAACTATAGTTACCGAATTATAAAAAGTGTAGTAAAAACCATAAAATATATGGCATGCAAGTTTTGAAATGTTTAACAGTTCGATCCAAGTTCAGACGCCGTATGGTTCTTTTTCGTTGCGTACACACGCCGCATCGGTTTCTATTGAAAGGCGCCAGAGACCAAACGCTTTCTATGATGCACCGTAATTATCAGCAGAAATGTGTTTAGCTGGTTTCGTTTTTCCTTTCCGTACGAACCTTTTCAGTTCCCGTTAGTTCTGTTACTTCAACTGATCAGCCGATTACAAATGGCGTGATCCAATGCAGCGATTAAGCCCACTTCTTTTTCTTGTCTATGTATAAAATGTATGTATAAAATGGACATAATAATCTACTACGCGGGCAGTTTGAAACTCGGCAAGTTTCTTTGTTCTCACTATCGCATATATTGATTCATACGTTTATTCGCTAAATATGGTGCTTTCTAAATACTCGAAAACATCTCGAAACCCACAACGTGTCACTCCACGATCGAATAAATGTTCAGTCGTACTACACTCTAATATGTCTACTTTACTCTCTAAATTACACAATTTGGAGACTAATTTTGAATCCATGGTGGATAAAGTGAACAGTATATCGCGCCTTTTCAAGGTACTAGAACCTTTGGCAATGCTTCTCGACCCCAACTATAATGTTGACTATGATCTGCTTCAGCGCACAGGACGCTTCGTTGAATCTCTAACCTCGGGAATTGAGCAACGGAGAATCAAAGCGAAGAACTTAATCCTTTTAAATATAGCAGATAAATACCCGTTGGATGAACTCAAACGGTCAGTTCTTTCTTATTACGGCCTTCCGGTTGACTCAGCCTCGCTTACCAGCCTTCGTAAATCATCCATTGCTGGCCGCACCCCCATTCTTTTCAAATTTACTAATGAGAATTATGTTTCTCATGTAAGGAGAAATAAGCACGTTCTAGCTTCTGTTGCCAGATTCTCAAATGTGAAAATTAAACGCGACAATACACCCCTACAGCGTAAATTCGCCCGCCAAGTTACCGCTCCAGTGAGAGTAAGCTCACAATCCCCATCTTGTAGTAAGATTTCCACTCCGACTGACATAGATATGCTAGCTGAAAATATTACAATCAGCTCAGACGCCGGATCACCGGCTGCAACCCAGGTTACTGCTAAGCCACAAGCTATCCCTCTACCAAATCCTAAGGACGTCGAAAAAAGTTAAACTTCCAACGTTCAAAGCAATAGGTCCCCTTCTCAACAAACCACCAAGCATTAAGCCTCTCGTGAACGATTCTTTCAGGAACAGTAATTTTAGATGTTCTAGAAAGTATCTCCATCCATTACATAAGCAACCTCCCATTTACAATTATTATGGGCATTCACCTTATGGTTCCCCTAATTCTTCTACATGGTATTCCTACCCTTACTCCAATCAGCATGGTGACCAGACACAAAACCTTAGTTTAAATAGAAATGAAAACCTTAACTTTAACTTACCTTATGATTATCTCAATCCTCAAACTGTCATGTCACCCCAAAGAAACATGCACAGTATTTCATCTTGACCACAACCTGCTCCACATGTGTATCCATCTTATGCCCCTAGCCATTTTTACCAAGACTACTCACCACAGTCAAATTTTCCACTAGTATTTTCACCCGTATACAGGATTTAACACAATCTAGTTCGAAATCTCAGGTCCCCATCACTAGCACATCTATCTGTACTCCCGCCATCAGCATCCTTCTAATAAATGCGAGATCTATTTCTTCCAAAATGTCTGATCTTCAATTTTGCCTGTCTGCTAACCCAACTGATGTAGTTCTAATCACTGAAACTTGGACAACTGACGAATATATAGAGGCTACACTTTTCCTACCAAATTATAATATTTTTCGTAAAAATCTGTGCTCCACTCGTGTTGGTGGTTGCATCATATATATTACTAAGAATTTTCCTGCCAATCTTCATTGTTCTTCCTCACTGGATAAAATTGATGATTACATATGGATTGATATACCTTCACTGGATGCCCTTCTTGGTTGTATTTACAACTCACCTCCTCCATCCTTACACAATCTTGATAAGATTGAAAATGCTTTTATTGAATTTTGTTTGAACCCTTTTAAAAATAAGCTTATAGCTGGTGATTTTAGCGTGCCTTACACATGCTGGCACTCGCCTCAGCGATCTAGAAAATTCTTCTCTTTTTCCGAAGCAATCAACCTACTAGGTTACACCCAAGTAGTCGATAAACCTACAAAGCACTCAAACCTTCTAGACCTTATTTTTACATTGGGTCCTAATGCTAGTAAAGTGAAAGTCATAGCACCCCTTCCTGGTTGTGACCATAACATGGTCACGTGTCAACTTCATCTTTGTGAGAATCGGACCTCCATCAGCAAAGCTAATGACCGTCTTTATGTTGATTGGACAAAGTTTTCGACTCTGATTGGACTGACTTCTTTATATCTCCGAATTTTAACCTTATCTCTTCAATAGTCCATAAAAACTTATCTAAATGTCTCGTAACTGCATCAACTTCTCAGAAAAATAAATCAATTAAACTTGATTAAATAAACCTTCTTGAAAAAAGATAGCCCGTCTTTCTGTTTTTGTAAACCACACACCAGACTTTTATTCATTTTTACGTCTCAAGGAACTTCTTAGCTCTTTTACAACGATCAAATTACAATTCATCGAGAATCAAGAAAGAATGGCCCTGAACGGTGCTTCGAAGACCAAGTCTTTGAATAATCTAACGAGATCTCGATATAATCTAAGTAAACATGAAATTTCTACAATTGTGTTCCCCATGATGATATGGAATCATCCACATCAGATTCTTCAGAAATAAGTATGCTATTTTTAAACTATTTTAGCCAATCATTCAATACCACCATATACCCTATTCCAGGTCAAAATACCAGCGTATACCCTGTACTCCCAAATCAAAATAATAATTCAATGTGTATTGATTCCATCTCCTTTAGTTTACAAGAAGTTAGCGCAATGTGTCGGCGAAGCAAAGCTTCTTACAAGCCTGATACTGTAGGCTTTGTTCCAGCAATCTTGCAACTAAATACGGATGATATACCTTTAATTTTATTAAACCTGTTTAATCTTTCTGTTAAATCTGGTATATTTCCCCTCGAATGGAAACATTCTGTCATTATACCTCGGTTTAAAACAGGCAATTCGCACATCATCACTAATTATCGCCCAATTAATCACACACCTTTTCTCTCTAGGCTATTCGAAAAGTTGATCAAGAACGCACTAATAGCTTACTTAGGCCCAAACGCTTTCTCTCCATCCCAACATGGCTTTTTAAATCAGAAGTCCTGCATTACCTGTCAGTTGGAATATTTGGACTATGTAACCACCTCCATAGATCATGGATTAGCTGTATTGACAGTTTTCTTAGACATTACCAAAGCATTTGATAAGGTTCCTCATTCTCTTCTTCTTCTCGAAAATTATCATCACTTGGTATTTCCGGACCCCTATTTAATTGGTTTTGTTCATATCTTTCTGATCGTACCTTCTCCGTTTCCGTTAATGGCATATCCTCTGAAACACAACCTATACCAAGTGGAGTCATTCAGGGTAGCGTACTAGGTCCTCTCCTTTTCCTTATATATATTAATGATGTGCAACATTTTGTAAAAAAAACTCAAAGCTCTTTATCTTTGCGGATGATATTAAACTTGTCTTAGCTTTTCCAGCCATAGAGATATCACAGGCTATAGACTCCCTCAACGATGATCTTTCAACCCTTTCAAGTTGGGGCTCACAATGGGGTTTAGAATTCTCAGCTCTGAAGACGCAATTCATGGGTATACGCTGCTCAATACCCCCTGGTAGTATCATTCTCAACAATACACCACTCGCACCTTCTAACGAAATCAAAGACTTAGGATTTAGATATTCTTCATCTCTCAATTTCAACGAACAAGTAAGATTTCTCATAGCAAGAGCTAGACAGAATTTTGGTTTGATAAATCAAAAATTCCTCCTTCGTGAAAGTAGACTAAGTCTATATAAAATGAAAGTATTACCACTTCTTGACTACTGTAATATAGCCTACTCTCACATCGCTAGGCGTGACTGTATTCTCTTAGAAAGCCTTTAACATAGAATTAGCAAAATCATGTTAGGCTACTCTAATCCTATATCTTATAAAGTAAGATGCAATCTACGAGATGTTGACCCGCTATGGTTACGCAGAATTCGCCTTAATCTTTTTCTTTTCTTCCGAATCATCACAGAGCACCAAGTTAAGCTTAGATCTACCATGCGCTTCCAAGATTGCAATCGTTCTGTACGACGTAACCGAATGAGGCTATTACATATTCCCCTTACTCGCACTAAAGTTCGACGAAACTTCTTTTTAATTAGGTATGCGCATCTTTGGAATTCTCTTCCACTCCATTTCCGCATGTGCACATCTACAGGTAAATTTAAAACACTCGTAGATTCTCTTACTGCTCCATCGCTATGCGAAATTCTCAAAATAAACACTTCTATAGACAATATATTTTGTCACGGTATTCCTGGTTATTGAACCAGTTGTAAGTATTTTGTACCATTAGGACACACGTATAGAACTGTTCACAATGTCCGAAATACATGTTATTATTAAGTGTCAGGTTACTTAGTGTCTATGTATGTTACATCTATTTCTATCCCCCCCATATCTGTCTAGGCCTGGGCAACCTGACAGTATCTTAGCCCACGTGCAGTCTCTGACTGTGCGGCACTTTGCCTGGATCAGGCTTGTGCTTTCATACATACATCATACATACATCAAAACCTGGGACTAGTATTATATGTACCTTTACTTATTGTATCTCTTTAGGCTTATCTTACCCCCTTTTTGTTTAAACATAGTTATCCTTATTGTTTTAATTCAGCTTTCTATCGTAAACAAATGTCTCCCTAAAAACTTTCGAAAAAAAAATTTCTAAAAAAAAAATTTTTTCTGATTATCTATTTATAACGCTGCTGTAGTGTCAGGTTACATAGGGTTTATGCATGTCTCGTCATAGGTTGGGACTTGCATCACATTTGTCTATTTGTCACATTGCCTTCCATGACATTTTCTATACACCATTATGTATATATCTGTCTTTTATTTCATACGAGGCTTATAAATGTCACATTTTTATCCAAACTTGCAAAACAATAAAATCTTCCAAAAAGTGAAAAATTGAAGAAAACCTGAAAATCATTATGTTTTCAATGTGCATTCTTATTTTTTTAAAAACATGATGAACTATTTTACTTTGATGACCTCTCACCATGATGGTGAAGAGAATATCTTTCATTATATTCCAGTGTCTTCGAATACCGAACCATCACTGAAACAGGCTCGAAATCTATCCGCCCGAGATTTGTTCCATTTGCGATTCACTCTCCTGCAGATAACGAAAACCCGGCTGGTGAACAAATTTTGGTTCGATTCGTCGACAATTCTTCAAGAGTATTTGAGCACACAGCGTACCCTACTCCCATGCTATTAACCACACACTCTCTTATCCCCCAGTATTGCTTAGAGTTTCTTATGCTGATTGATTTATATTCCCTTTTCCATCTTGTCAACCAATCTTTTCGTAAAAAACATGAATTGATGCATATATAATTTATTTGTCAATTATTTCTATGACAATTTATTACAATTCACTCCACTTTTTCCATAATCACCTTCGATTTCTGTTCTCCATGTTTTCCCATCCTTGCAATCCGTAAATCCTGACAAAATTTAAATAAAACCTCATTGTTATTAGACATTAGAATTTTTTACTTACTGAATATTCGTTCCAATTCTTGAACGAAAAAAATGTTTAAAAATCCCGCTCACTTCGGTCGTTTACACCGTTATATTTTCTTTTGCTGTTCCAATTTTAATAAACTGATCATGTATTACATGCCTTGAATGTCCAAGAATATATATATATATATATTATTAACTTACATAGGATGAGAAGAGATTGTTGTATAGTATGCAAGAGGGTTGGGCCGGTTGTATGATGCAGGAAATTCGAAGAAATGTCAATGAATGAAACTGTCGAGAAATAGAAACTAAAATGTTTACCAGTACGAGTTTTGCTTCATACAGAAGAGTCCGTCTCAAAATATCTCACGCAGACAAGTATTTGTCTTTTGGTCGAGTCTTGTTTTGAAAGAGAACATTGCAGCAAGTATCTTAAAAACGGCGATATTTCGCGATTCTTTTTAACGAGCCAAGGTCCCACATGAAGTTGAAGGATGTTTTTATTGGTCTGCCACCACATTTCATCCACATGGTCAATGTTTTGCCATAAGAGTAGTGTTACTGCCTGCAGTAGGGCAGCATGGTCTATCTGATGAAAGGATCAAGACAGCTCAAGTGTGGGGTTACCGAAAGACAAGAGTAATAATAATAATAAATATTCTTGGACATCCAAGGCATACATGATCAGTTTATCAAAATTTGAACAGCAAAAGAAAATAGAACAATGCAAGTGACCGAAGTGAGCGGGATTTCTAAAACATTTTTCCGTTCACTATTGGAAATGAATATACAGTAGGTAAGAAAAAATTCCCAATTTCTAATAACAATAAAGTTTCATTTAAATTATTCTAAGATTTACGAATGGCAAGGATGTGAGAAACAAGTGGAGAACAGAAATGGAAGATAATTATGGAAAAAGTGGAGCGAATTGTAATGAAGTTGTCATAAAAATTGATAAATAAATTATATATGCATAAATTCACGGTTTTACGGAAAGGTTGGTTTAAAACAGTGGTTCTTAACCTGGGTTCGATGGAACCGGTTGAAAACAATTTCTGCTCTACGTATATTTACGTGATTTCTGAACTAATCAGTAGGCAAACAAACCCTGTTTTACTACCTACGTTATTTGTAATTCGCTTATTATTCTGTGGTTTTTGAAAAGCTATGTGCTTTTTAGACCATTAAATTGAATTGAATTGAATTGAATTAAACCGTAGGGGTTCGGTGAGTCTTTTCCTGGGGTTCGACGGTTTACCATGAATTTTACCCATACACAAAAAACACGTTATTGCTTTACGCGCCATGGGACTCACCGATTTTTCACATGATTTGTACGTGACTTCGGGACAGTTCTGCGTGTCGAGCTTCGTCCTATCAGCTGGGTCTGGCCGTAACAATTGTTGCGTTCGCCGGGTCCAGGCAATTGGCAATGAGGTCAAGTTGGTTATATGTCGCTGTCACAGTTTGGTCAATCGATTTTATCGTCTGTATGTTAGATCTCGTGATGCTATCAAACGTGTTAGTAGTTCGAAGTGAATTGTTCGTCTGAGCGGTGGGCGTTTGGTCGGCAGGTCGACATGGTTGCTTCGGAACTCGTGATTTTGTCATTTTGCAAATAATCCACTATAGCTTGTTAACCACACAAGGTAGAATACAAAAACAGTTATCAAAATGCCTAGCTTTACGCGATCTTTGCAATGAAAGCAAAACCTTAGAATAGTTAACGATTGGAAAATGTTTGCGCGCGTGAGCAAACTGTGATATTTACGCCGACGTGACGTCACGCTTAGCCTGACTATTATTAGTTGCAGTTGATCACGCCACATCGCTTGAGCTTGATATCTGTGCTGATTGCTGCAGGCAGCTCGGGTCAATCAGTAGTCCACGTGTGACTGTCTTGGTCGTACGTGATTTGTGATTTCCCTTTCAATACATCGAACCCTTGATACTAACTATGTCGAGCAAAAAAAGAAGTTGTCGGACGAATACGTTCAGTATGGATTCACGTGTATAAAGGAACGTGATGGGAGACAGCGTGCTCAATGTATGATTTGCAATGCCAATTTGAGCAACTCTAGTCTGGCACCGGCAAAACTAAGGGAACACGTCCTAAGGTTGCATGGAGAAGGACAATACAAAAACACAAAGCTTGCTGAATTCAAGGTGAAGAGAGCCAGATTCGATGAAAAGACTACTATGCCTGTTTTCGGCTTTGTACCCATCGGCAAACCGGTCTTAACAGCATTATACGAAGTTGCGTACCTGAATACAAAGCAGGGCAAACCACACACCATTGGTGAAACACTCGTAAAACCAGCTGTGTTCAAGATGGCGAATATTATGCTAGGAAAAGCTTCTGAAAATAAGTTGTCCGAAATTCCTCTTTCAAACGACACCATCAGCAGCAGAATAGATGACATGAGCAGAGATATCCTAGCACAAGTAGTTACAGATCTGATTTTAAGCCCTGCAAAATTCAGCCTCCAACTCGACGAGAGCACCGATATTTCCGGTCTAAGCCAGCTTTCTGTGTTTGTGCGCTATGTAAAAACGACATTATAGAAAAGACTTCTTATTTTGTAGGCATTTCACAACAACAACTAAAGCAGCCGACGTGAAGAAACTTGTGGATGACTTCTTCAGAGACAACGATCTTTCGTGAGATATGGTTTCTGCAGTTTGTTCGGACGGAGCTCCAGTCATGCTGGGACAAAAATCTGGGTTCAGTTTTCTGGTGAATGCCGATGCACCACACATCATTGTTACGCACTGTGTTCTGCACAGGCAAGCATTGGCAACAAGAAACTTGACTGAAAAACTCGCATAATTATTAAAAATTGTGGTATATTGTGTGAACTATGTGCAAATCAGTGCTCAGAAGCACCAAATCTTCAAAGAGCTGTGTAATGAAATAGGCTCTAAATTCGAAGTACTTCTGTACCATTCAAACGTTCGCTGGTTATCTCGGGGTAAGGTGCTGAATCGTGTTTTTGCCATGCGTGTGGAATTAGCCATGTTTTTGCGAGAGCATCAACATTGTCATGCAGATTCGTTCGAAAATGCTTAGTTCATTCTCATTTTTGCGTACATGGCTGATATCTTTGATGCTCTTAATCACTTTATTCAACAGATGCAGGGCGGTGGAGTCAGCATCATCGAAGCGGAAAAAATCTGAAGTCTTTCAAAAGGAGCTACCGTTATGGAAACGACGAACAGAGAATGATTACTTTGCAATCTTTCTTCTGCTGGATGACTGTGTAAGTAAGATCGAAGACGTGTCTGTAACGACTAAAGTCGCCGTTTAACGCGTAGAAAACCCGTTTCTTAGTTCGACAATTCAAAACAATGATTCGAGTTTACTACGGTTCTATTAACAGGGCTAATAGACAATAACAATGGACAAAACTCAACTGTACCGGGTTGTACAAATGATGTGAGCCAAAAGTGCTCAAAGTTTCCAACTGACAACAATAAATTCAGCCAATACTGACAAGATAGACTGCCAAATGTTAAATGCAAAGGAATAAAATTACCAGTATAATGATGAACAATCGTCCCTGTTTTCTCCAAATACTACGTGCAAAAATATGTGGAATTTAATGGCAGCCAAGCAATATAAATTACTTCAGTAAAACAAAACGTGGTATAAAAGTAGATAAGAAAATGTTTACACAAAAACAATGTAAGATAAAATTGTTGAAATTTAAGAATAATCCAATTGTTCAAACAGAAAATAAGAAGGAATTTTACAAAAAATTTCGTCACTTACAGCATCCGATATCGGAGATATTTCTGTACCCAGGGCACTGAAGCATGCAAATGCAATGCACTTGGATGAGCTGGCAAAGTCTCTCGACGGATACTTCCCCACCATAAACTAATATCCAGCAAGGGTAAGACAGCTGTTCATCTTTAGTGTTGCGACAGCAGATGTCAATGTTGAATAACTGGACGAAATCATTGATCTGCAGGAGAGCCAGGATCAACAGCAACTCTTCATAACAACAAAGCTCCCAACGTCTTGGTGTCACCAAGTCGTTGCGTACCCTCTTATTGCTAAGAAAGCCCTCGAGATTCTCAAACCGTTTGTTACAACATATCTATGCGAGCAGTCATTTTCGATAATGGTGAACATAAAAACGAAGAAGAGGAACAAACTTTGTTGCGATAATGATATGAAAGTGGCACTTGCCAAGACGAAGCCGTGTATTTCTGAAATTGTCGTTGTAAGGCAAGAACAACGGTCACATTGATTCGCGGTAAATATTCATTTCGTGTTTTTTTATGTGCGTAATTCATGTTGTGTTGGTTTTTTTCAACACAGTGTTTTTGTGTGCAAATGATGCATGAAACAGATTCTGAACTTATACAGTATATAGTTATATACATCTGTTTTGAATTGGAACAAATAACACATTTTGTTTCTCCAACTACGAAGGGTTCGGTGAACGCATGTATGAAACTTGTAGGGTTCGGTACCACCAAAAGGGTTAAGAACCACTAGTTTAAAAGATTGAAAAGGGAACATACATCCATCGGAATAAGAAAATCTAAAAAATTTCGAGGGATGAGAGAGGGTGTGGTAAATAGCATGGGAGTAGGGTACGCTGTGTGATCCAATAATCTTGAAGGCTAACACATCGCATCCTCTTCATTTGATTATTTCGATGCAATCTAGATGAAACTTTGTTACTGTGTGACATCGCGCGAAAAAATTAACTTTTTTACTCTTGTAAATTTACCATCCTTTAATAAACGGAAAAATGTTCAAAAATTCCGCTTGATAAGGTCATTTTACAATTTATTTATTTTGTACACATTGATAACCTGATCATGTCTTGCATGCCTTGGTTTGCCAAGAATATAGTATCATTACTACTTGGGGCCTCTTTAATAGTGGTGGTGGGAAGACCAAGTTTTCTATACGGCTTTTAGCATTTGAAATAACTAGGTTAACAGTATCTGAAGATTGAACCTTGCGGAATCTAGTGGGTTTGTTTACGTGTAGGTGCATGGGTGTTTAACCAGTCCAGAAAGTCTTTCGCGTTTCCTGGAAAATGCGAGATTTGCTTCTCCCACTTTATTTCGGGTTGAATAAAATCACCGAAGAAGAAAACAAGGTGCTATGACCAAAAGAGACTAAAGCTTAAGTTGCAAAAGAGCATTTTCTTCCAAACTAGTTTTCGAAATACGGTAGTCGCAGCTTACAACTATACGCGTGCATCCATGCATGAGCAACGCATATATTATCTGCACGTTCGTTGTAGAAAGAGAAATACTTTTCTAGAAAGGAATCGCATTACAAATAAGGAGCAGCATTGCTCTTGAACGTCTACAAAGAAGTCGATTGCTTTTTACGGCATAAACCTGCCATCAACTGCAGCTGGTACATGATTCCATGACACCCACAATTTTGTAGTGGGTGTCATCAACTCTACAGAGGAGTTCATTAATTTGTAATGTTATAAGTGTTTGTATGGAACAGAAGATCACTGTCACATGGAGCCGAACTCCCGGGTGTTAGAGCTACCTGAAAGATTGTTGTCCTTGGTCACAGTACACGAGGCTACTTCTCGTTATTTAAAGATTCTATTTCATCTGGAAATAGAGCATTCGTTTTTGAAACGGACGACAGCTCTTCGCCTCGAGTTCTATCTTCGTGCTCAGAGTCATTGCAGCTCAACCACGATTCCTACTCTAAATACAATTTTGGAGTACAATTTTCTTAAGGTATCGCCATTGTCAAAATACTGACATTTATTGATTTTTGCCTCGGGAGTGAATTCGGTGAGCTACTATTTACACCTAAATTCGACTTTCTAGCTCTAATTAGGCTAGATGTTTTCTTGATGGGTGGGTTGTCAAGTTGCACCACGCATTTACGCTCAACGAAGTAAAAATTTTCGGCCTTTGAAATAAAGTAATCGCGATCGTACTGCTCCACGAATTCGTCTACTATTGGCAGCATCGATCTGCTAGATGCCGCCTTTAGGCCGTTTAGGCCGCCTCTCCATTTGCCGGCACTTGGAACTCGCTTCAGCGGAGTAATAGGGCGCATGCCTGAAGCACGGAATTGGTCTACGATCTTACTGTGGTCACTATCACGACAAGCCTTTTAGTCTCGGATGAAAGGCTTAACCTGCGTCCAAATTAGGACTTTTGTTGAAAGTGTTGAGCTACCCTTGGTTTCTTGCTTGCAGCTCAGCAACGCCTATTCCTAATTAGTGGATTTCCTGGGCAAGTGCGAGAACCTACTTTGTTGGGCTCGTATAACCATCACGATTTGCCCTAATTTGCTTCCACGGAGCTTTCGGAGGACAGGAGGCTGTCGATGGTTTCGCCTTATGTGGTCTAAAGGGAGTGTTATGTCGAATGGAGTTAACGTGACCACAGAAATAGCTACTTCAGCAAAGGTTTTGAGCTTCGGAGAGGGACTTAGAGGACAGCGCTCACGTTCCTCAAGACGCTTTCTCACCTCAACCAAAGTTTATACGGACTTCATGTTGTTGACCCATAGACATGTAAGCAATAGATGAGCTGCATACACTTTGAAGTCAGGTGAAGACATTGCAGAGCATTTTGAATGTGCCCAACGCAGCCACATGTCGCACTTAGAAACCATTGTGTTTCAGTTATAAATCAGGCAAAAAGATGAATTTTGAATCATTTTGCACAATAATATATGAACATGCAAAATGAACCAATTTTGAAAATTTGAGCAGCGTGTAAACAAAATTTAAACCGGGCAGTTATTTGTGTTTCATTATGTGATTCATAATTTTATTTATATTGAGAAAAAATGATATCAAATGTTTTTGATAATGAAAATCAAAATTATAATAATATTGCATATTTTCATATATATTTTCTTAACTGCATGCATATAAGATGCATGCTATATGATAATTCAATTCTACTTGTCAATAAAGCAATTAGAATTATTTGCAGCAGATTTCAGCAAGGGTTGCGATGTACAACATCACATGATATGGATGATCAGATGCATCTGTATTTACACGATTCGCGTAGTTGGAACCTTCAAGCCCCTCGAACATACGAGTGGTGAGCGTCTGTGTGATTTCTACGTGCAACTTAGCCTTTTGGTTATTTGACCTCCAAACCTGCATATTTAATTTACATGCTGTCTAGCTATTGTCTTACATAAGGGAAGAAGTTTCTTAGCTATTCTGCAGTAGTGGCCAAATCGCATCACAAAAATATTCGACCGTGCCCATTGATCTAACGTCAAACATTAATTCATTTCATTCCAGATGGCACAACACTGCAAATGGCTAACAAGCGAATCCGGCGTCCTGAATTTCGATGGGTGTAAAGATTCTAACATGAACAAACAATTGTCAAAGTTGGTTCTTGGTTCTTTGGTATCCTCATCGTATGCGACAGGTGATGATAAGTCAGGTGTAATCCAGACCGTCCTTCGGTACACAGTTAAAACGAATGGGTTTCTCATTTACGAAACCGGTAAAAGGTCAGATATGTGAAAATTTGTGCGAACGTTTGAAGCGTGATGTTATATAATTGCTGTTTTTTGTTTCTTGGACCGTTTCTTTTTATTTAATAGTACTAAAATACTGAGAGAAATAATAATGTTAAACATTGTCAAGCCAAATTGCAAATTCATGGGAAGAAGTCAGAAAATGCTCATACGATGACTCATCCAAATCTAATTTAAACGTGTCTACAGAAGTGCAATCAATTGAGACCTCAGAGAGCTTATTCCAGAAGCTCATCCCTCTTATACTAAGATGCTTTTGCATTATATTCAGATGATTGTGATTTTAATGACAGTGGTTCCATCAGGGTAAACGTTTCGACTTAGTTGACAAATAATATTCCCTATATTTTTTCAAAAATAAAAGGCTAGCAAATTCGAGATCCTTTTTTGAATTTTCCTTCATGTATCTTCTTTATGAACGCTGATCTGTCTTTGAGGTACAAACTCTTGTTCTTATTCAAACATCCGCAGAACGGATAAACTCTCAGCTTCTCGATAGCCGAATATATCAATCACACAATGGAAAAAATAATCAGTAGTTGGTGCTTTTCTGTAGCATTCCATCGAAAAAAGCGGAACCATCAGCTTACAGAAACTGTATGCAAGCTTTTCAAACCATGCTTGAACCTGGGTGTGGTTCCTAGTGAGTGGAAGATACCATAATCGTACCAATACACAAGGGTGATTTCAGGTCAAATCTGGGTAACTAGAAACATGTCACCCTGACTAGCATCGTCTCGAAAGTATTTGAAAAACTGCTGCGTGACAGAATCTGTCAGCATCTTTGTCGGCATTCTCCATTGAGCATAACTCAGCATGAATTTCTTAAAAGTAGATCTTGCCTGACTCACCTTCTTATTTTTCTATACTGCTACTAAGATGATAGATGAAGGGAAGCCTGTTGTAGCCCTCTACCTAGACTTCAACAAGGCTTCCGATTCCTTAAATCACCGCCTTCAAGAGATTAAGCTAGCATCAAGGGTCGGTACTCGGTCCTCTTCTATTCCTGATTTTCATCGATAACTTGTCGTCTGCTTTGAAGTGCCCATACCTCATTTTCGCGGATGGTGTGAAATTCATCGGATCAACAGGTGTAGATAACTTGAACGACCTTGAACGAGTCATAAACTGGTCATACCAGTGGGTCCTCCCACTGAACCATAATAAGAGCCAACTCTTGTCAACACTGGTCGATAAGATTTCAGTTCAGGTGTCCGGCAATTCTCTCACAGTTGGCACCACGCAGCGTGTTAAGGATTTGGGATTACTAGATAGGACTGATTTTAAATGGGAGGACCAAAGCGCCACTGTACCTCAACGTACACGCCAAGTGCTCTTTCGGCTGAGATCCGTGTTATCCAGCAGGAGACCCAATGTATTCCTGCCCCTTCACAAGGCATTAGTTAGGCCGCATTTAGAATATTGTGTCCAGGCGTGGTGCCCTTACTACAAGAAGGATATCGTTCAACTCGAAAGCGTACAGCGTCTCGCAACTCGCATGATTGAGGGTCAGCGAGGGAAACCTTACGCTGCACGCCTAAAGTCCCTAGATCTTTTTTCACTTACGCGCCGTCGTTTGAGAGGTGACTTAATTGAAACCTTTAAGATCTTGAAGGGGTTAAGTGGCGTTAGCATGACCGACTTCTTTGCCTTAAGTCCTGAGCTGGGCACCCGGGGCCATTCACTCAAACTTGCTAAGGAGCGATGTAGACTAGACTCCAGGAAAAACTTTTTCAGCCTCAGGGTGGTAAATTTCTGGAACCGGCTTCCAGAAGAACTTATATCCTGCAGTTCTGTCGCAAGTTTTAAGCAGGGTTTGGACCGCATCTGGGGTAAGTTTTTTCCTGAATTCTCCCCCTAATTTTTATGCAAGATTAGGTTGTTCACCATTTTTATCGTTGTTTGGTAAGTAAGTAAATGCTAAAGTTCTGTTTGTTTAATACACAACTCTTCTTTAGCTGACCTCTCACCGTACTGGTGAGGAGAAATGTATTCTTATCTTTCCAGCATCATTCATTACGTGGTGCTTCCTAAATACAACCTGGATAATCCCTTGGCATCGCGATCGTCGAGGATATCCAAACCACAATAAGAATAAACGCTTTGGCAGTGGTGGTTGCTTCTCTGCAGCTTTCCACCGAAAGAAATTCTGGACGCTCGATTGGCTCGTTCGCCACTTACTGTCCTGTGCAACTGAACTGAACTGAACTGAGGTGAAAAGCCGCTATCGTCAAGGTCGTATTTCCGTTTTAGTAGATTTGATCAGCTGATTATTTGATATGGGGCGCATTTTCATCGAACATCTCGGTGGGCTGAAAGTTATTCATTGCCATTGTTGTGAAACACCGTTGACAAACAGAGGTGAAATTTTAAGTACGAGATTTACGGGCGCCACTGGACGGGCTTTTTTATTTAATCGAGTTGTTAACATAGCTTATAGTGAAATTCAAGTGAGACCAATCTAGTTTCGATAATCAATTTCCAGGATAGGGTCATGCTTACTGGTCGACATTTCGTTCGTGACGTCGTATGCATCAAATGTAACACAAAATTGGGCTGGATGTACGAACATGCTTTGGAGGAAAATCAACGTTACAAGGAAGGCAAAGTTATTCTTGAGCGAGCACTGATCATGGAAACGGAGGGTATTGCCGATCCACTTGGAGAAAATATATAAATTTAAAATTCATTCTATTAAATCGTCTACAGCGGAGGCACAATCTGTGAATTTCAGTGAATACATTTTGCCAGCATGCGCTCGTTGATTGGCTGACGTGCGATGCCTCTTAAACAATTAAGCAACTGTGATTTTGATCTTATCCTATTTCTAATGTATTTTAAGTTTTGTTGTTTCATATCTGTATATTTACTCTCTTGTTTAATAGTTATAGCAGCTCTTTTATTTTATATTTTCGGCCAGTGTATACTGGACGGGTTATGTACTTCGTTAACTTATTCTCCACCTTTCATAAATTATCAATAATATTATCACACGTTTTTCTTCTTCATAATCGCTAAAACGATTCATTTTTATGTTCTGTAACCGTACGGCATTTTCGGTCTTGAAGTGAGCTGTCGGTGTAGTGATGCTTTCACGTTGATTCGAATCTGGTGAATTGGCAAAATGATGAATATTTATGTGCGGATTCACATAATCCTGGTACTGTAAATTTGTAATATTGGGGTGTAAGCGAAATATTCCTCTGAACTGTGTACACGCTAATCGTTTGATACTATTTAATCCGAGTTCGTGTAGTCAAATTCGAATAAACTTGTTCTGCTAATGGTATGGTATGGTATGGAAGCACAAGCCTGATCCAGGCAAAGTGCCGCAGAGTCAGAGACTGCACGTGGGCGATATTACTGTCAGGTTGCCCAAGTCTAGACAGATATGAGAATAAAGATGGTAGTGATACTCCAGCGTGTTTCAGCATGCAGCTCACTACATCTGGCCAATCAATTTAGCACGGTGTTAGCCACACAGCACAGACGTACTGCACGATTGCACATCCGTGCTAATGAACTAATCACAATCCTGGATAGCTCTATAGTATATTTCGGTTTAAGAAGCAAAGATGCTTTTTAAAACCGCAGGTTGACAATGTAATGTGGAACATATAAGTAAAAGTTTAGTGAAGTTTCGGGTTCCTTTGCCTTATAGGGGGCCACATTCGCGTTCAGCGTGCACCATCGCTGAAATTTTGTGGCATTTGAACCAGACAATAACGAAAACTTCGCTTTGGGATTTAAAGCGAAGCGAAGTTGCGAAGCGAATATTCGCTTCGCTCCAAAAAGTGACATTCGTTATTGACTGATTTGAACAAGGAGAGCATCAACCCGGGATACGGCTACCAACTACATCCTCCTTAGCAGAACCTAATCAACTTGCGGTGTGTGTACCTGAAATTATGGAAAAAGGCTACAAAGTGAAACCTGAAATGTGAGTGGCATAGAAAGAGGACTCACCGTTGCCAAAGATGAAAATATACCCATGATCACGACACACAGAATTGAAGTTCGGGAAAATACGCGTCCAGTTGGGGTTTGGAGAAACCGAGGGAGGGCGGAAATGCATCTTTGGAAAGCTTATTCCAGGCGACACAAACATGAATAAAGAAGCTTCTTCTGCAGGTGATGCATAAAGTCTGTAGAACGAGTTAAACGTTACGTTAAATGGAAGTTTGTTGACAATTGACCACTTGTGTAGTGTGTTAAGGTCGTCTTGGAGCAAGCTTACATCCTGCTGGCTGCAAATGGTACACCCAATTTTTATGTTGTCCGCGTAAAACAATACAGGTGATTGCAGAGGGCGCGTAACGTTGTTAATGAATGGTATGGTATGAAAGCACAAGCCTGATCCAGGCAAAGTGCCGCACAGTCAGAGACTGCACGTGGGCGACGATACTGTCAGGTTGACCAGGCCTAGACAGATATGAGGAAGAAAAAGAACGGGAAATGGTAGTGAGACTCCAGCGTGTTTCAGCATGCAGCTCACTACATCTGGTCAATCAATTTTGCACGGTGTTAGCAGTCTCTGACTGTGCGGCACTTTACCTTTGTGCTTTCATACCATACCATATAGAAGATAAGTAAGGATGAAACATAAAAGTGTCGGAATACATGAAAAACTTAGAATGAAGCATTATCAATCTCGTAAATGAGTAGAGTAACGTCCGTGCGCCTCTATGGTAGTTGAAATTAAGATGCCTATCTCGGGACAGTCTACACCTGCGGTAAAATCGCGTTTGTATGAAGAAGAGCGCTCCGGTCATTGAACCTACGAATCGGAATGAACTTGCACTTGAAAGTTTTCTTTAGTAACACGGTGTCAACCGTTATCTTTAAACTTTGAAATACACCTATACATCGGTCTCCTGCCTGTTTCCCGCTTTTATAATGTATTTTGTAACTTTCAAGT
This sequence comes from Atriophallophorus winterbourni, assembly GCA_013407085.1. NCBI lineage: Eukaryota > Metazoa > Platyhelminthes > Trematoda > Plagiorchiida > Microphallidae > Atriophallophorus > Atriophallophorus winterbourni. The sequence continues at coordinate 21,404 of JACCGJ010000505.1, read as the reverse complement.
TTGTCATACCGCGGGGTTTGTGGGGACGTGATCCTTCTTCACAGTTATCATTGATTGCCGAATAAATAGTGACCGATTGCGACTATGCGTCCAACGAACCGATAGTTTGGCACAATGGTATCGATTTTCACAACGTGCTATTGAAACTTTGAGCGCATTTTGGCTGATTTGGTTTAAGCTCAACTGTTGCCAACGTTCAAAGTTGATTTAGGCAATATTCTATGGTTTTATAAAGAAGACTGTTTTCAAAGCTCATATAACACTTTGTACATGTGCTATGAACACAATTGTATTGTATAGTCTGAGAGGTTGACGCCTAGTGTAGCTATTCTATTGTTCTTCTCCGAACGCAACTTCGTCATGATCTGATGCATCACCTTGTCTCATGTTACTATGCAGCCATGTTAAAATGATTGGAATGAATGAAAGCACAAGCCTGATCCAGGCAAAGTGCCCTGCAGTGATAGACTACACGTGGGCTAAGATACTGTCAGGTTGCCCAGGCCTAGACAGAGGGGGAGATAGAAATGGAAGGGAGGCTCCAGCGTGTTCCAGCATGCAGCTTACTACCGGTGGCCAATGAATTTAGCACTGTTAGCCGCGCAGCGCAGAAGTGCTGCACCATTGTACATCCGTGCAGAAAATGATTGGGCACTGGTAGTGAGCTGCATGCTGAAACACCCTGGAGTCTCACTACCATCTCTATTTCTTTTCTCATGTCTGTTTAGGCATGTGCAACTTCGTCCACGTGAAGTCTCTGTTCGACACCTTGCCTGGATCAGACTTGTGCATTCATACCATACCATACTATGCAGCCGATTTGGGAGTAAATACCTCACCCTCATCGTTAACTGCGATCGGCAGTTTTTGGTCGATCAGCTGCGTTTGCGCAGTGTCTTTTTGATTTCCTTTCGGTCGAAAGCAGGGGTTGTTCTTCCTCAGCTCAAAGGTGACGTTTCATAGTGTTCCTACAAAATGGTGTCATGAGAAATTTCTTCCCAAGTCTAAGGGTCTATCCAAACGGGTTTCTGTTGCAATTGCGTCTAGCCCAAATGGGTACTCTCCAGAGAGTAGATCTTTTTAGCTACGACTTACATCCATTCTACCGACCCAGGAAATGTTGCCGCAATGCAGTTGACAGGCGCGGATGTGCAATCGTGCAGCATTTATGTGCTGTGCGGCTAACATCGTGCTTAATTGATTGGCCAACGGTAGTGAGCTGCATGCTGAAACACGCTGGAGCCTCCCTTCCATTTCTATCTTCCCCTCTGTCTAGGCCTGGGCAACCTGACAGTATCTTAGCCCACGTGCAGTCTCTGGCTGTGCGGCACTTGGCCTGGATCGGGCTTGTGCTTTCATACATACATACTATCTGTCTAGGCCTGGGCAACCTGACAATATCTCAGCCCACGTGCAGTCTCTGACTGTGCGGCACTTTACCTGGATCAGGCTTGTGCTTTCATACATACATACATAGATTTGTTTTAGTGAGCACATCTGCCTTCATTACTCTGTCCATCTATGATTTATGCAAGATCTGACAAATGCAAATAGCATTACTTATCTTAAACTGAGTAAATGAGTCATATTTGACCCAATGTATATAATAATGTACAATTCTGGACGTTCTGAGTTGCAACTTCACTATGGTTGTAGACGGCGGCGTGTCTTCGTTGCTAATATCATCATACAACGATGCTAGCTAACACGCTCACAGTACACCACGGTTTATTTTCCAGGAATGCTGGCTCGCTTCGTTTTCTGTTTCTATATCTGCCAAATGTTTCATTCATGACCTGGAATCTTGGTGTGCTTTAGGGTTTGTGATGAATAGATTGCAAAAATGCGGTATGGTTTAATCCTTTAGAAAACCCGAATAAATATGGTATCTTCGTCAAGGCTCATTGAACCTAATCTTACTGTCTCCACCTGATGACGACAAACAGCCAGAAACCGGTAGTGGAGTGTTATTTCGGGGGATATGAGCAACACATCACTTTGGTATCTTCATCAATTTCCATCCAGACCACTTGGAAATGAACTCCTGGGTGAGCAAACATATCTCATATACCTCATTTAGATGGAATATTTGGAAACGGTTTGTTTTAGGGCACGTTTCTGCAAACTGTGCAGCGCTTTGCTTGTCTATGGTGTTAAGGTCTCATACATACTTCATGGCGAAATTCGTGTCAAATGCTTTTTACCGTGGATTAGCTGAACGCTGCCACCTCAGCTTTTAACTTATTGCAATTTTTAATCTGGACTATGACAACCGGAACGCATTTCATCTTGTGCAGCACTTAAACTACTATAAGCTTGTGATCGAGGCCATGCATCTCAATCCTTCTGACCATCGGGGGTAGCTGGCGCTGCTCCTATCAGACGCCGCTAATTAATTGTCATGTAAAGGTGATAATATTTTACTTGGGTAAATAGGGTATTATACCTTTGATACATGCAGAATGTATAAAAGGCTTGGATACTTTGGAGGTTTTAACTCGGTTAATGCTTGCGTTCATGTCAGTTATAGGAAGCAGTGGGGCGAAAAATGTAATGTTAACCTCGTGCCTCACTCGGACGGCCAGGATAGTTGGATGACTGAAATCAGGAGCATTGCGTCAGGCACGGTGCTTCAGTCGCTCGTCACACGGACACATTTCAAGAATGCCTTATCACTACTTACGAAATGTGCCTCATTCACAGAGGCTGAGGGAAACGATGAAGTGGCCAGTCAATAACGAGGCTCGCTGGTTGAAGAAACCCACCTTTGCACTACCTCAGTATGACACATTCGTTCGACTTGGTAGGTTCCAAAAGCTCCACCTAATCGTTTATCGTAAACCTTAGCGATATGGCTGCAAACCGAAATCAGCAGCTCCAATGTAGTTTAATGTATGACATTAATTTTTGTCCTGTATCATCGCATGCAATGAAATTAGGAAAACAGTTATTTTCACACCCGTTTGTATAATCAGATGTCTCTTTACGCGTTCGCTTATCCTCTTTTTCTGCTTCATGTTGCTTTGCCTTTTTTCTGACTCCAGACCTTTGCCTCATGATGATGATGACGCGCTGAAATACTTTCAGGTTTATCCGTCCCAGGAAGTTAAACAGTGATAGCAGGGACAAAACTGTCTTACATGCGCAGTAGAGAAGTACCACATTTATGCATATCAGTATCAACCAGGGAAGTGCGGCACGATGTGTCGTAATGCAACCCTCAGCTCTCACGCTGATACCGCTCTATATTTTTGTTTAACTGATTATACATGTACCGCGTAGCTAGGCTGACGTCTCTGCGCTGTACTCAACTGAATGTTTTAAGCTGAAGGGTCATTTGCGTTCAGCAACGCAGTTTAACGGAAGAGCAAAATTCTAACGTTTATGTTGCCCTACCGTCGACCGTGTATTTACATCACAAGCGCATAACGATTTCATGCTTCACAGAGTTTTGAGTGACTAAACACTGCGTATCGGATGGAACAATTTTTCCTGCAGCGACAAGCAAAACTCGGTCGATCCTGTGTCAGTTGAACGCGGACGGCGTGATGAACACTGAGCAGCCAATGGAGCTCGTTAGCATGGGAGGGCATTTAATCTAAGGGAAGGAAAACCCTGATTTTAAACCTCCGCTGCTTTGTGGGATACCCGATCGTGGGAAAGGCTTCCGGAGAAAAACTAGAGCATGGTCTCGTAAACGGTTACTTGATGCACACCACCTCTTTCTGGCAACTCCCTGCTGCCTTGCAGGTCGCACTTGGCTGTGCAAATGCTAGAGAAGCTGTCTCGAACAAACGCCGAGTGGTGCTGGGGACGCCGCTTTGTACCCAAATTCCCAACACTCTTCATTGAAGCCGACTCATAATCCTGGAGGAGATAGTCGCACAAAAATAAAGTAAGCCGAGTTAGAATTTTCCAGTTAAGAGAATGTGTATTATTGTGTCAGCCTTCTGCATGTAGCATGGCAGCCGAACGATTCACAAGAGCAATTTGCCATCAAGAAAATAATGGCATCGTTTCCTAATTGCATCACCATCTCAATGTGAGAAAAAATCTTTTTGACTCCCACCTGACAAACTCCTACTTCCATCGAATTCAGATGTGTGCTTGCATCAGTTCGGTTCAGAAAGCCTTCAAATTGTGGTAAAGTGAAAAACGACGTCTGACTTGTAAGATGCGGTTAGACAGGGCCCTTAAAACGGGCCAAATCACTGGTCAACCCTTGAAACGCTTATAGATGATTGATGTATTGTCTAGCTCACATCACACGCATATATTTTACAACCAGTTTCTCACTCGGTCTCTATAAGGTGGAGACAGCAAGCTGAGGTCCACGCCTTTAAACTGAAAATGTGGTAAGCAATGTATAATTTTTAAATAATGTTCGTGTAACGGTTCTTTGTACACAAAATCGCATGGTGATTCCCGCCAAGTTGTAAAACCCCAATGTGATTTGTACGCTGTTGTTCAATGATATAATATCTATATATATATATGTATATATATATATAATGATATCATATATAATATATATATATATATATTGGGAGAGCTCATGAGGCATCTCAAAATGTCATCAATGCATGTGATTCTTAGCGTCATTGGGCGTTTTTAACAAAAATCTATACATTTTGTACATCCATCAGCACCTAAAACACCAGGAGATTCAGATAATTTAGACGCCGTACGTAACTTATCAGCTTACAGCGGGAACTCATTTCCAATATTATATCTGTAATGGTGATTCAGAATTACTACCATGTCTGTATCAAGTTTGAAACCACATGATACTCGTTCGGGCTAGAGCTGTTTAAATTCTCCTGTTGTTGATTAAATTGCCGTCTGGTTGCAAGAATTAAAACGTTCTTTAATAGTTGTTATTCACCTTATACCTACTAGTTAATTACATTTTTTTCAAAAAATGGTTTAACCTTAGCTTCGTTAGTTATGGACTTTTACGCATGTGGGCCGCTGTGTTAACTGACCTTGACCGTGTTCACTTGTATCAGATTGACGTGGATACACACTATGGGGGAAAATCGACCACTGATCATTGTCATTCCCACGAGACGTGACACACTGTAGGCGTACTATAGACTTTAGGGGTAAGGTCAAATCAGTGGTGGTGGGTTGACTACGACTTAATCATGTTCACAGTCCTGATTATCACCGTTGGTCTGACGAACCTTCTGTGTCACAAGTGAAACGTTACCCAAAAACTGCTCTAACCGATACATTCAAATTTGTTTTCATTCTTAAAACCCGTTTTCAGATTTTGTCTTTAGTGCATTTCTGTCAATAGCCAATGCGTTCGTACACCAATCAATGATCGATTGTTTTGCACTCCTACATGATCAGAATCTAAGATATCGATCGGATGCATGCAAAACTCCCTTGTGTTGTTCCGTAATCTAATCTGTTTTAATCAACCTGTGAACGTGATCCCCGACGGTAACGTGCAAGTCATGAAGCGACCTAAAACGTAAAAAAGTACGTTTAGGGTGAAGGTCATTGCTTAAATCACAAGCGGTTTTGTTGATTAAGTCGATCACGTGTTTGCTTACCCGTTCTGCAACGTTCAAGTTCGAATAAAGTGAATCATACGTTGGCCTATAAGGAGAACCAAAAACGCCTCACGTGGTGTTGTTGAATTCGATGCTAATGAATCGCTTTATCGCCTCGCGTTCAAACAAATGCTGACGAATCGCTGAAGCATCTGTAGGTTAGACCGTGTTTAAATTTAAATCGAATTCAAATTGGTGTATATAATTGTGCACGGGTGTGCAACCATGCAGCATTTCTGTGCTGGAGTCTCACTACCATTTCTATTTTCCCCCTCTGTCTAGGCCTGGGCAGCCTGACAGTATCTTAGCCCACGTGCAGTCTCTGACTGTGCGGCACTTTGCCTGGATCAGGATTGTGCTTTCAATCAATCAATCATATAATTGTTAACGGTGGTAATACTGCGAAACTTATTGTTTAATTTTCATTGAAGAATGCATCGGTCGACCATTTGGCATACCGCACTTGCGGTACAAAAACGTTTTCAACAAAGATATGAAGGTTT
>JACCGJ010000504.1:14083-24280 GCA_013407085.1 Atriophallophorus winterbourni | reverse complement strand
ACAAGCCATTCGCGAGGTAGAGACCAAGCAGGGACTCCGACATCATCCCAACCAGTCGAGCCGGTGATCCTTGCGTATTCATACGCCTCTTCTGGTATACAATGTCCGCGTGGGACAAGGAGACTGTGTTTGTCTGGCTTCTCACCATTGACCAACCTGGTATGAGTAACTCTGAAGATGGCACGAAGACATCACCCAGTATAGCTCAATGGATCATCGAGGCACGCAAGCCGCTGCACCACGTCAAGGTCCAGTCTCGGCTGGCACGGTTGTTTTGTTTGCCGTCTTTTGTACCGCCGACGAAAAGAGATACGGATAATAGCTTCGAAGTCATAAATCCTGCAAACGTGACCGCACCGCCTTACCAGTGGTCATTTAGAGGTTGTACATCTAGCGGGGGTTGGTAGTTAGGAAATGCAGCAGCCTACTACTCTATAAAAGCTCCCAAAGGCGTGCGTCTTCAAATAGGCCTTGACAACCCAGTCCAACTCCTGGACCTGCACGGTGGGTTTCACAAGCCAGCGGACAAACGGAGACGGACCTGCTCTTACTGAAGGAGAAGGGGCGAAAGGAGGGTGACTGGCGACATTATAAAACAGTTAGCCTCCGGGCAGATGGAGTCGTAGGTACTGGCAATCCATCTAGGGGAAGGAAAACCCTGACTCCAAACCCCCATTGCCTTGTGGGTTACCCGATTGCGGGAAAGGCTTCGGGAGAAAAACCCGAGGAAAAATCCGGAGAGAAGCCCCGTAGGTAGATAACTGGCGCACAGCGCGTTTATCTGCCAGCTCCCTGCTGCCTTGTAGGTTGCACTTGGCTGTGCAAAGGCTATAGAGGTGTACTCGAACAAACACCAAGTGGTGCTGGGGACATCACTTGTACACTATCCCAAGAAACTTCATGATGATGTCTCAATCCGAGACATCAATGAAGCCGGCTAATCCACCCGTGGAGCCAGCCGTACAATAGTAAAGTAAGTAAGTTGGATGTGATCCGATTTAGTCTCAGATTAGTGTTTAACACTTGTTAGGTACAAAGAACATGTCATACCTTAAAGCTTCAAGTGTCTGGAGGTCTCGGGCTTGTTGCACTATATCAGGGTCATTTCCCAAGAGCGTACTTTAGATCGGTAAGTCCCTCGCCCCTCATCCCAGCTACAGTATTCCTTGGGACATCCTTGATCGCGAAATTAAAAACGAACGTCGAGTCACGACAGCTCTGCCTTACCTCACCGGAGATACTCAGCGAGGATTAAAAAACTGTCTAGGCCCCGGCAACCTGACAGTACTTCAGCCCACGTGCAGTCCCTGACTGCGCGGCACTTTGCTTGGATCAGGCTTGTGCTTTTACATCACATCACAAAACTGTTTACGCTCGAACCATTTATGTATGTATGTATGTATGAAAGCACAAGCCTGATCCAGGCAAAGTGCCGCACAGACAGAAGCTGCACGTGGGCTGAGATACTGTGAGGTTGCCCAGGCCATTGACAAATATGAGAAATAGAGAATAAAGATGGTAGCGAGACCCCAGCGTGTTTCAGCATGCAGCTCATTACCAGTGGCCAATCAATCTAGCACGGTGTTAGCCACACAGCACAGAAATACTGTACGATTGCACATCCGTGCACATCCGCTCGAACCATATCTGAAGTTTAGCTATATAATACCTACCTGTATGAATGAAATTCCAAGCTGGATTCAAGCGAATTGCCACATAGTCATAGACTGTAATTTCTATTTTCGTTCTCATTTCTATCCAGTCCTCGACAACCTGACAGTACCTTAGTCCAAGAGCACTCTATGACTGTGCAGTACTTCGCCTGTATCAGGCTTGTAATTTCATACATATGTATCAGACATAGACAGATATGAATATGAAAATCAAATTGCCATGTTTCAGCATGCAATTCACTACCTATGGTAAATCAATTTATCATGATGTTAGCTACACAGCACAGAACTTTTGTACGATTGCACATCCATGTGGAAACGAGCTACATTGCGTTATTCAACGTACTCAAACTTTCATCTTCAGTTACCCGATGAATATTTTCGCATTTTCCGCCGCTACGTCAAAAAGTTGGTTGGATCCAGTCGGGTGTTGTTGCGAGATCGATGCTTGCAGATCGTGGAGCAGGGACACTGTGAACCTCTCACCGAGGATACGCTTAATCCGAGTGCCGAGGAGGCTTGTCCGACAAGATCAGAACTGACGAACCAAGGTGAGACCAAAAGATGTTTGCAACAATGTTTATGTTGCAATCGTTGTTGTGTTTTATACGATTTTATAGATAAATCCCACTAATCTCGTGGTAATACCTTGCACGCGTGGACGATTTCTCATCTTGAACATCCATACATGAGTGCAAGATTTAAGGCGGCTACGTCAATCATGTGCAAATCTCGGGGTTTCGTATGAAAGCACAGGCCTGATCCTGGCAAAGTGCTGCACAGTCAGAGACTGTCAGGTTGCCCAAGCCCAGACATATATGAGGGGGATAGAACTAGAACTAGAAATGGTAGTGAATGAATGAATGAAGGCACAAGCCTGATCCAGGCAAAGTGCCGTGCAGTCACAGACTACACGTGGGCTAAGATACTGTCAGGTTGCCCAGGCTTAGACAGATAGCTCACTACCGTTGGCCAATCAATTTAGCACGATGTTAGCCGTACAGCACAGCAATGCTGCACGATTGCACATCAGTGCGAATTTCGGGGAAGAATCCTTATTCCCCTTAAGCATTTTGCAGTTGTACTCAACTTCGTTCTGGCAACTCTTGCTACGACATTGTTGTCAAACTTTATCAGCCTAACTATTCGTGGGGTTCCAATGGTGGCGTACAAAGGGAGCGCTTACTGCGTGGGCAACAGCTAGTTCTCCACAATGAACTTCCCGGGCGTACACCTTGGCGCACGCAATCATCACCATTATCATAATCACACGATTAGTGTTTTGTACGTAAGTGTGAGTCATGTCGGGTTACCCAACTCTGGAAAGATATAAAATCGAAATAAAGGCAGCGAGAGTCATTGCGTTCGAGGTATGTCTGTTTACTCTAGTGATACACAGTATCTTCGCCCACGTGCAGTCTCTGACTGTACGGCACTTGTGCTTTCATACATACATACATACACATGGTTGCACAGGTACGCAATCCTGCCGTACCACTGTACTGAGTGTAATGGTCCAAACAATTATGTGAGTTTCAGAAGAGCTAAAACGACGAAGAATATAATAGTTAGTATAGATAGATAGAATAGAATGCGAATTACAATAATGCAAGCATACAAGAATGAATGAAATCACAAGCCTGATCCAGACAAAGTGTCGCACAGTCAAAGACTGCACGTGGGCTAAGATACTGTCAGGTTGCCCAAGCCGAGACAGATTTTGGGAAGGAAAATAGCAATGGCAGTGAGACTCCAGCATGTATTCGCATGCCGCATGCAAATCTTTTTAGCATGGTGTTAGCTGTACAGCACAGAAGTGCTGCATAATTTAACATCCATGTAGGATTGCACTTCCATGCAGCCAAGAATACACGCTAAATCTCACTGCCATTTCTTCTTTCTCATCTGATTAAGCCTAGATAACCTGACAATATCTTAGTCCACGTGCAATTAATGACTGTGCGACACTTTGCTTTGATCAGGCTTTTGATTTCTCACATACATAGATAGCACCAAGCGAAATCGCTAGGTTGCATGAGTCACAGGTTGTCATAGCCTGAATGGCAGTGGATAAGCTCCCAGTGTTTATAAAATGCTCCCATATGGCATGCGTCTCAAATAGCCTCTGACAACCAAGTCCAGCTTCTGGTCTGCACGAGTGGCTCTCCTAGCCCGGCAGAACTGCTTCTACCAACAGGAGAAGGGGCGAAGGCGAGTGACTGGCGCCTGAAAACCAGTTTGCTTCGGGCAGATGTAGCTCGTTAGCCTGGGAGGGCATTTCATCTAAGGGAAGGAAAACCCTGATTTTCAAACTCCGCTGCCTTGCGGGATACCCGATCGCGGGAAAGGCTTCGGGAGAAAACCCTGAGGAAAAACCTGGAACAGAGTCTGGTAGACCACCTCTTTCTGGCAACTCCCTGCTGCCTTGCAGGTCGCACTTGGTTGTGCAAATGCTAGAGAAGCTGACTCGAACAAACGCCGAGTGGTGCTGGGGACGCCGCTTTGTACCCAAATTCCCAAGAATCTTCATTGAAGCCGACTCCTCCCTCCGCGGAGGATCATATTCGCACAAGTGTAGTAAACACGCTAGAGTCATTGTGAATCGTTCCCAAAGCGTGCTATTCCACAAATGCGCAGTCTACGGTGCGCCGAGACTGGACCTTGACGTGGTGCAGCGGCTTGCGTGCCTCCATGATCCATTGAGCTATACTGGGTGATGTCTTCGTGGCATCTTCAGAGTTACTCATACCAGGTTGGTCAATGGTGAGAAGCCAGACAAAACAGTCTCCTTGTCCCTCGCGGACATTGTATACCAGAAGAGGCGTATGAATCCACAAGGATCACCGGCTCGACTGGTTGGGATGATGTCGGGAGTCCCTGCTTGGTCTCTACCTCGCGAATGGCTTGTGAACTGAACCTACAGTATTCGGCCCCGATAGGTGCGATCCTTAATCTCGCTCCGCTGCCTTGCGGGTTAGGCTTTCGGGACAAAGGCTTGAGGTGGGAGTCCTCAAGATCAACTCCTCTACTTCGGCCTGGGCAACCGGGTAGTATCACGCCCACACCCAAATTGATTGGTTGGCACTTTGTCATTTTTAAATGATTGTGTAAAAAAAAAACTACGGTGCTACTTGACGCTCCAGCATGTCTTAAGTGAATAATTTGATCTGTTCATCCTATCCTTTGATGATACCCACCTTGGTCGATTCGTATACGTTTGCATAAAAATAAAAGCCTGATCCAAATATAATGCTGCAAGATATTGACTTGGGCTAAGATACTCTCAGACTGCACAGGTCTAGTATGTATGTATGAAAGCACAAGCCTGATCTACGCAAAGTGTCGTACACTACGTGTGTGCTATGCTACTGTCCGTTATGTATGTATGTATGCATGTATGAAAGCACAAGCCTGATCCAGACAAAGTGCCACACACTCAGAGACTGCACGTGGGCTAAGATACTGTTAGGTTGCCCAGGCCTAGACAGATATGCTTGGGGTTAGACAGATATGATGAGCAGAAATGACATTGAGACTCCAGTTTGTTTTCGGTGGTGTTTGCTGTACAGCACAAGAGTAATGCACGGTTACACATTCGGTGGATTCGATTTTTTTCAGATGGGTGTTTAATGGACCTCGATTTTACTAATAAAATTGCCTTACTGAGCGGAGATCCAGCATTTATCCGACGCTGAGCCTTTTAGTGATGATGGTATAGGGTGCGTGCTGATGTCTGTTCTGAGGAACTACTATAAATTATAAAGCTATACACCGAGTGAAGCAATTCAACTACCTGGGTATGGTATGGTATGAAAGCGCAAGCCTGATCCAGGCAAAGTGCCGCACAGTCAGCGACTGTACGTGGGCTAAGATACTGTCAGGTTGCCCAGGCTTAGACAGATATGAGAAGTAGAGACTAAAGATGGTAGTGAGACTCCAGCGTGTTTCAGCGTGCAGCTCACTACCCGTGGTCAATCTATCTAGCACGGTGTTAGCGCACAGCTCAGAAGTACTGCACGATTGCACATCTGTACCTGGGAAGTTTCATGGTCTTTGGATGTGAGAGATAGACAATAAATTCATGTCCAGCATGTACTTTTCGTGATACCAGAGCCTCTGTTATAGATGTAATTTAAGCGCTCAAAAGCAATGATCTACTCCACCCTGGTAATGGAAGTACGACTTTACTGGGGCGAATGTTCGTGCTGAATATGTTTTCGACCTCCGTTATTTGGGCATGGCAATTGTTTGAACGCGTTTTTTTACACTCGAGACAACTAACAAAACACTCCCATCTTATATTAACAAGTCAAGGAACCACAACACTGACGTGTAACATTTTTTATCCCGCTTGCGCTGAGACTGGACCTTGACGTGGCGCAGCGGCTTGCGTGCCTCGATGATCCATTGAGCTATACTGGGTGATGTCTTCGTGGCATCTTCAGAGTTACTCATACCAGGTTGGTCAATGGTGAGAGTCCAGACAAACACAGTCTCCTTGTTCCTCGTGGACATTGTATACCAAGAGAGGCGTATGAATCCGCAAGGATCTCCGGCTCAACTGGTTTGGAATGATGTCGGGAGTCCCTGCTTGGTATCTACCTCGCGAAGGGCTTGTGAACTGTCTCTTTGCAGTATCCGGCCCCGATAGGTCCGATCCTTAATCTCGCTCCGCTGCCTTGCGGGTTAAGCTTTCGGGCCAAAGGCTTGAGGTGGGAGTCCTCAAGATCAACTCCTCTACCTCGGCCTGGGCAACCGGGTAGTATCACGCCTACACCCAAACAATGACAATGACAATCCCGGGTGGCACTTTACATTTTTAAATGATTGTGTAAAAATAACAATGACTTGATCTACCGTGACAAATTGCATATCATTCGATAGCGGTTGACGTTGTCCATTTGATTTGCTTTTGAGGATGGTTTCGCTTGATCTGTTCTCATGTAATCTTTCCAAAACCCGGATTGTCACGGGTTTGCGATTATTTCCCTATGTCTTTTCAGCGCTTTCTCTTCTTGAGTGGTGTTCGGTATCTATGCGTGGATCTCCACTCGTGCAGCATTTCTGTGCTTTACGGCAAACATCGTGCTCAATTGATTGGCCAACGGTAGTGAGCTGCATGCTGAAACACGCTGGAGTCTCACTACCATTTCTATTCCCGCTTTATATCTCTCTAGGCCTGGGCAACCTGACAGTATCTTCGCGCACGTACAGTCTCTGACTGTGCGGCACTTTGCCTGGATCAGGCTTGTACTTTCATATCGCGCCATACCTGTATGTCACCCCTAGTTATATGATGGGTGCTTTTCGCTAGTGCACTTCACTCTCTCACACAACACTACTATGACTTTACTCGTCGTGATGCCCGCTTGACGAAAACTCCACGGCGCATGATTCTTATTGCAACACTCCGAGTCGCTTTTTTGCTAGATTTAGACACCACCTCATCTCTTGTGTTTCTTCCTCCCAGACCATTTTCATTTTGATTTCAGTTGCGGTCCGAAGAGCACGTCGTCTGTTGAAAAATTTACCAGTAAATTGCTGATATGCTTCAATGGAAACAGTTGTAAATATAAACACTCTATTCCGATGTTTTTCATGTTGTTCTTTCCGCATGTAAGCGTACCGAATGGGGCCGGGGAGGTTGCCGCTTTGTACGAAAATTCCCAAGACTCTTCATTGAAGCCGACTCACCCTTCAGAAGGAGATAGTCACACAAAAGTAAAGTAGTCGTAGCATTTTTGTTGGCATCTCGTTGTACGTCAGTTTCAAATGTTCCAACACCCATAGGTGTGTTCAGTCCACTTGAGCAGCTTGTGAAGTTCTCTCTGATGCACAACAAGGATGTGTTCTTGCTCTGCTGCTGAAACGCGCTTTTGAGACGAGAACAAAAACTGTAATGCTCAGCTTTTCAACCTGAACCGTTTCTGAGCACAAACTAAGGTACGGAATAGCTCATCCGTGATCTGTTTTATCCAGCATGGAGATTGATAAGAGGTTTGGTATATTCTCCAAACATCGCTTAAACAACAATGTCCATTAGATCTAATCGGTGTTAGCTTACACTGTATCGGATAGGAAGACTTTACACGGGGTCGGGTGGAGTTTAGCAGATTATAATATATAGATATATTATATATATTATAGTAATGGTTTCGGACGGGAAACTTGATGCAGTATCGGGAGGAAGGAAAAGCGAAAATCCATTAAATTTTATGAGATAAATAGAGATTAGCTTCAAGTCGTTCTCTGAAAATGGAAACGTAATGACAAAAGACGGTAGATCATTCCAAACACGCGGAGTACAAACAGAGAGGGAAAACTTTATGGTAGTTTAGCTGAGTGGGCTGATGAGCCAGCTTGAAGACATCCCCGGGTTCCGGAAATAAGTGCCACCGAAAGCAGTCCATGGCACGGGTGCTTGCTCTCTTCAAGGATCTGGAGAGCTATTATCAGATCGCCTCGGATGCGCGACGGTAGCTCATCGGGAGAGACGGTCTTCACAGTTCAGCAACCTGAGCCCTTTGACTAGCTTTGTGAATCTCCGCTGAGCCTGCTCTAGTACATGATGATCACGCTTTAGCCATGGGGACCAAACGGATACGGGATAGTTCGAGTGTACCCGAAGTATATGCCTTTAACTTAATGAACGTTCAAACATTTATATGTAGCCTTGCGTGATCAGATGAAGTCTTCTCCTCATTGCTAACATAAGTATATATGCGTAATATGCGTGCGTAATATGTACAGTTTTTTGTTGGTTTTTTTATTCCACATCAGTTCTAAACTCAAAGTTCTTTGTACCATGTCGTTTGAGCAACTTGTGTTCTTTTGTACTGTGCGAAACGAATCAAGTATTACCGTTTACTGTGTTGTAAGAGATAATAATGAATTTGACTACTCATTAGTAGCTGATCTTTCAAAACATACACTTGGGTTGTTACGCATGTCACCAACGGGACTACGGTAATAGTTTGGTGTTTGTTTTACCTCATCAGCTGTTCGTATACACCTCCTGAGGTAGATTTCGAAACTCTAACCATCAATACGGTAGTCCTATGCCCAACATCATGGGCTAACATGCGCCACCAGACTGACTGCAATTATATATCAGAGACTAGCAAATTTGAGTGTGCCCGACCAGTACTGAAGGCGACATCCAAAACTGTTGTGGCCAGTGATACCAGTGTGTGCCTGTGTGATCTGCGTTATGAATATTTCGGATAATATGCTACTTATGGGTAGCCCAAAACATGAACAATTAAAATCTTCAATACTAGGATTAATATCTATTTGATGTGGCGCTCAGTGATAACTGCTCCAACGACCTTATTGGCCGGAGGCATACTGTATGCAGGCATTCCAGTTAAGGCTTTTACGTCCATACTGTGGTCTATTTCCAAAACATTCAACTAGATGTGATCCCATAATTAAACACCTATAAACCGTATCATTCTTGTGTTCTTCGTTCCTAGTGGAAAGTTTCTCAGCTGTATGTTATATTGTAGAGAAGCGCATGTGATTACGCCGTGTAAATCAATGCCAGATCGCGTACCCAGTTCTAACTTCTCTTCTAAATCTTCTCCACAGCCTTCAGCATCTTCGCAGCATCATGATTCCTGTCAAACCCGGCGTTTCACGCCAACTTTACGATTTGGTCTGGATTCATTCATGAGTTCGAACTACCCAACGCTAGTTGCCTTCACCCACGATTCTCACAACTCAAGAGACATTCAGTTGGTCAAACGGGTACATTAGGCACATGATAAGGAACAAACACACCCCTTTTACATATAGACAAATCACGTAATTCAAAGTAATTCAAAGTTTTAATGGTCCAAAAAGCAAATACTTTACAGTAACCACAGATTAAAAAAACAACACAAATGTTTTATCCATATGGAAAGTCAGCACGTGTATTCAGGTGCAAGGTTGGATTTGGTCAACATATATTTGTCAAGTTCAGCCTTGAATATGTTCAGGCTTGTTGCGCAAATGATATGTGGGGGCAAAAGCGAGTTGCATATAAACAGACTCTGACAGCAAAGAAAAACCTTCGACAATTTGATCTGGAGTGTGGAATAATTAACTTGTATCCATGCGATCTGCTACAACGTGCTTCTTGCCGATGAAACAGGTGTTCGAGTGGGTGATCCACTGTATGCAGAATATTGAAAAGCAGGATCAAGTCACCCCTGAGACGACGGTACGAAAAGTCAAAGAGGTTTAGTGTTGCAATCCGCTCCTCGTAGGGCCTGTTGTATAGACCGGTCACCAGTTTTGTAGCGCGGTGGTATACCCGTTGCAGCAAGGTCATGTCCTTTTGTAACCATGGGGACCATGCTTGAACAGCATACTCCATTGTTGGTCTGATATAGGTGTTAATTATACGTGGGAGTATCTGCTTTGAGAAACGAGAAAAGATCCTTCTGAGCAATGCTTAGATTTGGCAGGACTTTTTGTATACAACAGAACAGTGCCGTGAAGACTTCATGTTACTGCTAATCCACACGCCCAGGTCTTT
>JACCGJ010000504.1:0-13083 GCA_013407085.1 Atriophallophorus winterbourni | reverse complement strand
TAAATTAACTCAAATTCTTCACGAATAATAGCTGCTGGTTGTATGAATGTTAATAGTGTGATTCCTTCAATAAATTTAAATGGTGTTGTACCGTAACGGAGCCTCATGAGACAGGCATAATTGCGTTATAATGGGATTTTTATTTAATCAAATGTTCACTCTTTGGCAAACTTTTATTAACTCTAGCTTAATTATATTTGATCTCAAACGCATTTTCATATATATTGAAAGCCGAATATATGTCGTGTTGAAAAGCTGAGTTTTTCTTGTCAAAAACGTTTGTACACATATTTCGACAACATTTATTTTACATCCATTGACGATGAACCACAATTTCTAATTTCACATAAGTCATTTAAATTGATCCAAATTGTGATCCAAACTGTCTAAATAATTTTATAATTTTGGGATATTTTCAATTTTATTCCTAAGATCCTCACCATTGTAAACGACGTCTATTTTGATTAAAAAAGTGTTTTTAATGGCGCAGATGCTAATTCGCTGCAGATTTCTAGTGATGAGGCTCAAATAGTGGATGTTTATATGCAACAGACTCAGAGTCGGTAGTTAATTGAACTCGATACAACCGTCTGTATACCTTGCAAAATGTGTTTGCTCCGTTGGTGCACGTCGAGCAACGCAACGAGTCATCAGGTTAGACACCTGCAATGTGACGGGTGATTAGAATCCGAGACCCTGTTAGCAATGCTATCTGAGCTCTCAGACACGAAGGTTAATTAAGAAAGATAAAATTGTCACACATTTAGCTGTGGAAACCAAACACAAGACGATACGTATCTGTGAATTACGATTATCATGCAATGCAACACCATGTACAAAGCTTTACTATAGTTATGCACGATCGATAGGCAAAACACCAGATTGTATTATTTTTCATAAATATCATGACCAACCTCTGATAGTCTTAGAAGAATCTTTAACGCAAAATAAACTCAACAACCGACTGACAGAACATGCAACAGGATATCGATATGAATTATGCCCAGTCCCTCAGTAACGAACTTCCACTGGATGCTACGAACTACAGCTTATTATCGCTTGAAAACAAGTTCAAGCGCCTCGTCTGAAAAAGAATTGGCTGAGATTATCGAGTTTGATTTAGGGAACTCTATGCAATTTAAAATCGCTGCATCAAAGCTAAAAGCAAATTGGGTCTCATCAGGTTCGTTTTGAGCCAATATAATATGCAAATTGATTTCATCCTACATCCGCACTCGTATAGAATGGGATTCTTAGGTTGAAAAAAATTAGGCGCGGAGCGACTTAGATTATTGAAATTGTATTCTAATGAATAAAGCCGACAACGAGGAGCACTAATTTACATTTGGACATTGTTTAATCAAATAAAACATCTATTCTGCCATACGATACATCTTACCTACAACGCACATCTGCTGGTCACCTGTTTAAACTTAACCAATAGCATAGCAGATTAATCCGAATCAAATAAGCAATTTCCGTTTGCAGTGTGCAATTGTGAAGCATTTTACCTATTCGCGCGGTAAAATAAAAAACCATTGAAGATAACATTGAAAAATCGCTGGAAGCTTAAAATGACAAGCATGTTTTCATGTTTGACAACAATCTTTAACAATATTTTTTGATTTTTATTTACCGTCCAAACTGGTATGCATTTTTAAGTCCTGTATCATATAAGAATGAAAAGCGGTTCGCACTAACAAATTTTTTGATCTTCGCTCCGCAGTAAACAAACTTAAACATCGTTTGCAACCATCAGTCACACCCATGAAAAATCAGTCTGCTAGCGAGATGTACACGACTGCTCTAAGAACGTATTGTCACCGGTTTGTGTGAGGCTGGTGGAAGAAGTGCACACCTTTATACCACACTGCATACTCTACAATCTCCCAGCCTTTCATGCTTTTAGGCAAAAGCTGTAGGTCTCCTAAACAAACTCTCTGAGCTCTGTGACCGCCATTTTCTGTGCGTATTTGGTCTAATATCCACTTTCTAGACGTGGTTATGAAGCACAGTTCATGATGCGGAACTCACTTGTCCAAATATGCAATTACTTAGCTACAACCATTGATCGAGAGAAAGTGGTGTGCCGCACTACAATCACAAATTACTTCGCTACAAACCATTAAATGTCCCTGCGTTTTGTGACTTGGATGTGCTACGGCGCCAAATGTTGCTCAAGCATGTCAGTCTTTCCTGGATTGCAGTTGTTTATAGATCTCCGAGTAATAGTCCATTGCTTGGTTTCTTGCTTGTGACATGAATTAGACAAAATAAAACCAGTTGTTCGTCCTACATACTGATAATAAGAGACTCTAACTATCTCATCCTTCAGTGGATACATTCCACTCACCAACTTGTCACTATACTGCAGGAATTACTAATATCCCATTCATTAAGATTCAGATCAGTTCAGTTCAGGTAGCACAGGACGATATGTGGCAGAGTCGCCAATCTAGCGTCCATAATACTTCCGGTGGTAAGCCAAAAGAGCGTCCACCACTTTGAATAGTAGGTTCAATATTCTTCTGGTATGACATTGGCTGGAATGCAACAGAAAAACTCCCTCACTAAATAGGTGATTCAAGATTAAAGAATTTATGGTTTAAAAAAGCTCGTAGCTGTACAACATCGCAGGATATTCGTATAAGGACAATAATATTCTATATCTCTATATATATAATATATATAAAATAGATTGAGTCAATAGAGCGATCGACAGTTTTGTAGTTGCAAAAAATGTCATGTATTGTGGCGGTATGATGGGTGAAAAAATATTCGTTTGGAAAACAAATCATGTTATATAAACGGGATGTAGGGTGGAATTACTACGCATGAATATATCCAATTTGTTCCTGAAAATCCTTTTACTAGATGATTGGACAATATTTGACGGTAGAAGTTCCATTACAAGTGAAGGCGCACCGAATAGGAGAACCGACGGCAGACTAGAAGAACCGATGGCAGAAAAACATGTTAACAAAGTAACTTGGTATCTGGATTAGAATTCACCATTAATTCTGCATATAATCAAAACTAACATGGAGATCATGGAAAACATTCCTTATAACATGATCTTCACAGCAGTGACCTGTTGTTTTGAGACTTACATTTGTCTATTTCATGAGCTACTTCAACGAACCTCGACCCAAAAACCGCTGGATTGCTGATCTAATCTTGTTCCACCAAATCGACGCAGCCAAGCTAGGGGATTTCTTAATAATGGTCGAGATTCATATTGCATGGACAACGTTTTCAACTAAGTGGCTGATTCGTCTTGCTAGTCACAATGAGCCCCTTCGACAAAAGATCCACAGATCATTCACGCGCAGCAAAACACGGAATGTCATAGCGCAACAAAACTTAGCATGGCTTTGTTACCTATAAGTACCAATCGAACTAACTGCGAAGTTTATAGGTTATTTGAAAATTATTAAAAATACCTAACACGCCAAGACATATATCAATATAAAATGCACATTTCTAACAAGGTTCTATTTTTGGAATTTATGACGCGTAAATAAACATCGAATTCCATTCATAGTCAACGCAAATGGTCTCACATCAAACGCATCCGGAGCTGCGTGCTTGTAGTCTGAACACTACATTCCAATTTCCAACCATATTTATGCTAAGGAATAAGTGGGCTGACCTCTCCCTTCGTGTGGTTGAGTTTCACCTCTGGGATATATCTCTATCTGAGACCTGGCTGCCGCGTTTGATGTTGTGCCAATAAACATCAGCGAACAGTATCTCGTCATTAAATGCGATAGACCTAGCGATGGGGAAGGCGGTGTCGTTGCACTCATCCGAGTGTATGGTTTGCACAATACTGGCACGGGCTTATCCAATGTCACTGAAAACGTCCAAGTCGTTACGAGTATGCTGACTTGCTTCAAGTCAGCTCTCGCAATTGTTTATGTCTATGTCACACGCTATGCAGCCTAGCAGGAGATTACACAGCTGATTGAGACGCTCGATGGGTTGTTTAAATCAGCTCCCAACGTACACGTCTTAGGTGATTTCAACATTTCAGACATAGATTAGAACGTCCCTGTAGGTGTAGTTCCCAAGCAATCAGATACCTTTCTCGAATGGCTTTATAATCATGCACTGCATCAGCATGTGAGTGATCCTATGCGGTTTCGTAATGAATTCACTACTTTCACTCTCGACTTAAGCCGTTGACCTATGAAATACCTAACGCCGCACTGCAAACGCTATCATGTAATGATAAACATTAAAACGGTATTGCGTTTCCACAAAACAATTACTAGCCTGGATTCAATTTTAGGCTTGTAGACTGGGGTTTACTCCTGCATACATCAAAATCTTCCATACAATTGTCTAACGATTTAAATGTAAGATTAAACTGAGATAGAATACGTAAGTATCTAAAACAGTACCAAAACAAGCACGCTCCGCTACAAGTCGTGGAAAAGCATCATAGGCCGCCTTGGTGTACTCATCAAGTTCGTCGGACTATCCGCAAACGAGATCGTTTATGGCGGAAATATAAGCTATCTCTCACTTCTGGTTCTTGGGTCCACTACAAAACCGATCGGAATGCTTGTGTTAAAGTTCGGCGTTTGCTTAAACAGGAGTTTGGGTTATCCTTAGTTAGGGACGCTAATTCCAATGCCAAATGTTTTCATAACTACACTCATTCAAAAGGCAAAACCAGATAAAGCATTTTGAATTTGAAATAGAAGGAAGGAATGTAGCTGATGCAGACCTGTCTAAAGCGAGTGCCCTCTCCAGGTTCTTCAGCGGCGTTCAGAGACGTGTTAATTTTTTAAATGATCCGTCTAGGTCATTTAATCTTCTATTTTGTGCTGCTGAACTAGATGAGTTGTCCTTCAATGAAGCCGAGTTGTATGAAGCACTTTTACATGTTCCCGTCAACAAAGCTGAGGAACCAGATGGTATCAAAGAATAATGCTGAAGAATCTCGTCCCAGGGCCTACAAAAGCTTCATGAAAGCTATTTAATTCATGCTTGAACCTGAGACGTTTTCCTACTGAGTGGAAGGAAGCCATAATCCTACCAATACACAATGGTGGTTACAGTTCAACTCTTGGTAACTGTAGACCTGGCAGCCTTACTAGCATCGTCTCGAAAGTATTTAAAAAAATCTTGCGTGACAAAATCTGTCAGCATCTTTGTCGGCATTCTTTACTGAGTGCAACTCAGCATGGGTTCCTTGAGGGTAGATCCTGTCGGACTGACCTTCTTAGTTTTCTCAATACTGCCACTGAAAAATAGATGAAAAAAAGCTTGTCGAATCCCTCTACCTAGATTTTAGTAAGGCTTTCGATTCCAAAAATCACCATTTTCTAGAGATTAGGCTAACAACAAAAGCCACACGGGGTAGTCTACTTGCTTGGATAAAAGCCTTCCTTACAGGTAGGACATTCCGAGTTAGGGTAGGATCTACGCTGCTGAATCAAACCGACGATATCAGTGGTGTACGCCAAGGGTCAGTACTCAATCCTCTTCTATTCCTCATTTACATTGATGAATCTTCTTCTGCGCTGGAGTGCCCAAGCTTGATTTTCGCGGATGATGTGAAATTCATCGGATCAGCGGATGAAGATACCTTGAAGCACGACCTTGAACGGATCATAAATGGGTTATACTAGTAGGACCTCCCACTGAACCTTAATATGTGCCTACTCATGTCAGCACTGGTTGATAAGATCTCAGTCCTGGTGTCAAGTAATTCTTTCACTGTTAATGTTACACAGCGTATAGAGGGTTTGGGAGTTCTAGTTAGGACTGACTTCAAATGGGAGGAATCGTTGCAGCTCAACCTGCACGAACAGTGCTCTGTTGGCTGAGATATGTGTTATCCAGCAGTAGACCTGATGTATTCCTGCCCCTCAACAAGGCATTAGTTCGGCCACATCTATGATACTTCATCCAGGCTTGGTGTCCTTACTACACGAAGGACATCGTTTGACTCGAAAACGTACATCGTCTCGCAACTCGCATGTTTGAGTGTCAGCGAAGGAAAACTTACGCTGAACGCCTGAAGTCCAAAGATCTTTTCTCGCTTACGCGCCGTCGTTTAAAAGATGATTTAATTGAAACCTTCGAGATCTTATAGCTTTTGAGGGGCGTTATCGTGAACAACTTCTTTGCCTCAGGACCCGACCTGGGCACCCGCGTATCTTTACTTAAACTTGCTAAGGATCGATGTAGACCAGACCTCAGAAAAAAATGTTCAGCCTGAGGTTGTTAAATTTCTGGAAACAGCTTCCAGAAGAACGTATATCCTGCACTTCTGTCTCGAGTTTTAAGAACGGTTTGGACCATATCTGGGGTAAGATTTTTATTGAATACAACCCGCATAGTGCTATGTAAGATTAGGTAGTTCACCATTTTTAGCGTTGTCCAGTTAATAAAATAAATGCTAGAGTTCTGTTTATTTAATACACAACTCTTATTTAGCTGAACTCTCACCGTACTGTTGAAGAGAAATTTATTTTATTTTTCCAGCATCATAACGAGGTGCTTTCTAAATGCAACCGGGATAATCCTTTGGCGTCGCGATCGTCAGTGATATCCGAATCACAATTAGAAAAAAGCTTCACAGTGGTGGTTTCTTATCTGCAGCTTTCCACCAAAAGAAATTCTGGATGCTCGATTTGCTCTTTAGCCACTTACTGTCCTGAGTAACTGAATTGGACTGAACTGAACTGAACTCAACTTAATCTAATCTTACTATCCGATGACCAGCGGGGATTCTAGAAAGGAAGGTCTTGTCAAACCAATCTTCTAAGCTTTCTTGACGAAGTGACATTACGCCACGATGAAGGGAGAGTAGTCGAATTTTGCTATCTTGATTTTCAAAAGGCATTTCACTCAGTGAACCATAGGTACCTTCTGCACAAACTAAGTATGTGTGGCCTCACAGGTGACCTACATCAATGGTTAGACAGCTTCTCAACTTAACGCACTATGTTAGAATAGCAGGGGTGTGCTCGGAGGAATCAATGATTCTCAGTGGAGTGCATCAAGGCTCGGTGCTTGGTCCATTACTTTTTCTTATTTTTGAAAACGACCTAACAGCGTGTTTCAGTTCACGCTGCTTTCTGTTTGCTGATGATGTTTAGATCCTAGAAACCGACAGTGTAGATACGCTTATCTCTGATTTAGACAAAATAATCCAGTGAACAAACACCTTGGATTTAGGGAAGAGATGTCTTCTGACGACTGATTTAGCGACAACTCAACTAGAAGTTGGTGAAGGAACTATCAGAAAAGCTGCTGCTCATAAAGTAAAGGATCTTGGCATTACGATAACAGGCGATGTTTAATGGGCTACTCAATGTGCCGAAGCGGCAATCTAAGCTCGCAGAGAAATGTTCAGACTTCGCTCAGCGATATCTTGCCGAAAACATTCAATCTTCATTCCCTTATACAAAGTAGTCGTGCGGCCTTACTTGGAATACGGTGTTCAATCCTGGGCACCGTACTTAAAAAAAGATATAGCATGTCTCGAAATGGTCCAGCGCCTCGCGAGTAGGATGGTTGAAGGTCAGATAGGTAAAACCTATGAGGCTAGACTCAAGGACATCGGTTTGTTCTCACTGAAGAGACGGCGGCTGTGGGGTGAACTAATAGAAGCCTTCAAGATTCTAAAGGGTCTTACGGGTGATGATATTACTAAAATCCTCAGACTTGCCCCTAAAGCAGCTACAAGGGGTAATTCTATTAAACATTCCTAAGAGTAGGCCCAGGTTACTGTCACGTGAACACTTTTTCAGCAACCGTGTGGTCAACTTCATAACCAAGCTCCCAGATTGTATAGTAAGTAGTAACTAGGTTCAAAATAAAACGAATGTTGAAGGGAAAGGAAGAATTTTCAAACTACTTTGAACCTTACACCCGGACAACCGAACTGTGCCACCCAACGCTCGAAAAAGGCATGTGCAACTGTCTCGGAAGAGCAGTTGTGAAGTGGGATGGCCTCAGGCCACCTGGTGAAACGGTCGATTTTCGTGAGGATATATATGTGGCCACGTGAAGGGGGCAATGGGCCGACTAAGTCTACGTGTATGTGTGAGAAGCGCTCATCCGGTTCGACAAAAGTTCCTAATGGACTCTTGGTGTGTCGATGGATTTTCGTGAGCTGGCATTCATGACACGCTTTGGCCCAACTTCGAATATCCTTACTAGCTTTTGGCCAAATAAATCGAGCCGTTATCATTTTAACACTGGCACGAATGCCAGGGTGGGAGAGATTGTGTAATCCCTCAAAAACGCGCCGCCTGAATGCAGATGGAATCAGTGGTCGGGGTGTGGTTTGTGAAAAGTCGAACAGGATATCGCCCGAGCCGTCAGGCAAGGGTAAAAGTCTAATGTCAAGGGAAGTGGAGTCCCTGAGCTGTGCTGTTTCAGTGTCAGCACTTGCGCTGCGGCGATTTCACCGAGGTCGATAGAGGACGGCAACTCTACTACATTTATTCGAGAGAGTGCATCCGCGACCGGGTTTTGGGCACCTGCGATATGCTGTATGTCAGTCGTAAATTGACTGACAAAATCCAGGTGCCGCGTCTCTCTAGGAGAATATCGCTCGGATGACTTGCTGAGCGAGTGGGTCAAGGGTCAATGAGCGTTGACCGTAGGTTGTTATAAGGGATCCGTTAGCTGCCTTTAAGTGTTGGCTCATCGGATTGGACGTTTCGCGAGTGTCTACCGGCAGTACACTGATTTTGGCACCAGTGTCTACCAGAAAACGTTGTCCTGTGGATTTATTCTTTATAAAGAAGAGACGACTTAAACTCTTCGTGCCCAAGACAGAAGTCGTCGTTGGGGTGCGTGACTGTGGCCTGCGGCTGAGTGTGAGTTTCCGAACCTCCCTGCGCAATTCTGCAACCTCAGCCATAAGGTCTGTATCTTTGTTATCATTGGTTCTACTTCGTGTGTGTGATTCTCCTGCTGCTACGGCGGTGATATGGGCATTCGGATATGAGTGTATGCACTCGGCGATGCCATCCGCCATCTCTGCCAGCTCAGATATCGGAGTAATTTTTGCTGAAACTAAGATAGCCTGCACGTACTTCGGTAGGCGCTGGACCCAAAGTTCCCGAATTAACGACGCGTCCATACGGGCTGACCCCAGAAGTCGTCGCATCTCCATCAATATGGTAGATGGTTTTCTTCCGACAACCTCCAGATCGCTAAAAAGCTGTTGCAGCCTAACGCGTTCGGACGGGACCGTGCGGGAAATCACGGTTTGTTTGAGGCTATTGTAGCGGTCGCCTTCGGGGGCAGTGAGGACTGCGTCGCGAACCTGCAATAATATGTCGGTGGGCAGTTTTTGTGTCAAAAGGGAGAACATCGCTGCGTCATCTACGATGTTCTTGGCGCTAAATTCCGTTTCAAAAAAGTAGAACCAATACTCGGGGTCCTGTGGAATGAAACTGGGAACTGTGATGGCCGTAGAGGCCAATAATATGCGCTTAGATTCACTCATGATGAACCGTGAAAGTGACAAAATAAACTGATTGAAATAGCAGGCGCGAAATAAAAAAACGAAACACACAGAAATACGTAACCAAAAAAATAAATGCCGAAAAAAATAATAGTCGGAAAAACTTACCGGAAAGATACACGAAGGATGAGTGTACGGAGGGCCCACCAATTTGTAGTAGACCAGGTTACTACAATAATATCCCCAAGAACGTTGGAGAAAAGGCACAGGAGATGGAAGGTTTATCGCGGTAGCCAAAACGTGTACAGAGCGATATGATGCACGCACGAACGAACGGAAGTTAATTATTGTCAAGGTCAATGTTTTGATGAGGCAAAACAAGCGGTGTTACACCTGTTCTAACTTGGATTGAAGACCTCCTTGTTGACCGTTATACACAGGTCGAGGTTAACGGAGTCAAATCGCAGGTTACACACTCAACTTTCGGGGTTCCGCAAGGATCTGTTCTCGGTCCGTTACTTTTAAAGTATATGTTAATGTCCTCCTCGACTCATTAAATACGAATTGTCTACTTTTCGCGGATGATCTGGAAGTTTGTGGTACAGTAAGCTCTTCTGTTGATAATACCATTTTTCAGAAGGAATTGAACAAATTGCTTGATTGGACGGTAAAATGGCAGCTTCCTGTAAACCGACAGAAATGCGCTGTCATGCTTTTGGGGCCAAGCACGCCTGAAGGTGCGTACTTCCTCGGGGATCACAAACTGAAGTTGGTTGATAATGAACGTGACCTGGGTACAATTGTGACTTTGACGCTTAAATCGAAGGAGGATACGAACAGAAAAGCTGCTGCTGCAAACCGCGCATGGTGAGCTATTAGTCAGTCGTTTTCGCATTCTTTATTCCGCATACGTGAGACCAGTTTTGGAATATGGTTTGCCAGCCACCTATCCTCAAACTAAGGGAGAACGTGACCAGTTGGAAAAACTTGGAACAAACACCAAGTGGTGCTGGGGACATCACTTGTACACTATCCCCAAGAAACTTCATGATGATGTCTCAATCCGAGACATCAATGAAGCCGGCTAATCCACCCGTGGAGCCAGCCGCACAATAGTAAAGTAAGTAAGTTGGATGTGATCCGATTTAGTCTCAGATTAGTGTTTAACACTTGTTAGGTACAAAGAACATGTCATACCTTAAAGTTTCAAGTGTCTGGAGGTCTCGTGCTTGTTGCACTATATCAGGGTCATTTCCCAAGAGCGTACTCTAGATCGGTAAGTCCCTCGCCCCTCATCCCAGCTACAGTATTCCTTGGGACATCCTTGATCGCGAAATTAAAAACGAACGACGAGTCACGACAGCTCTGCATTACCTCACCGGAGATACTCAGCGAGGATTAAAAAAAACTGTCTAGGCCCCGGCAACCTGACAGTATTACAGCCCACGTGCAGTCCCTGACTGTGCGGCACTTTGCTTGGATAAGCCGTGTGCTTTTGCATCACATCACAAAACTGTTTACGCTCGAACAATTTAGGTATGTATGTATGAAAGCCAAAGCCTGATCCAGGCAAAGTGCCGCACAGACAGAAGCTGTACGTGGGCTGAGATACTGTAATGTTTTCCAGACCTAGACTGATAAGACAAAAGAAATAGAAAGAAAATCGAAATGGTAGTGAGACTCTAGCGTGTTTCAGCATGCAGCTCATTGCCGGTGGCCAATCAATCTAGCACGGTGTTAGCCACATAGCACAGAAATACTGTACGATTGCACATCCGCTCGAACCATATCTGAAGTTTAGCTATATAATACGTACCTGTATGAATGAAATCCCAAGCTGGATTCAAGCGAATTGCCACATAGTCATAGTCTGTAATTTCTATTTTCGTTCTCATATCTATCCAGTCCTCGACAACCTGACAGTACCTTAGTCCAAGAGCACTCTATGACTGTGCAGTACTTCGCCTGTATCAGGCTTGTAATTTCATACATATGTATCAGGCATAAACAGATATGAATATGAAAATCAAATTGGTGTGTTTCAGCACGCAATTCACTACCCATGGTAAATCAATTTATCATGATGTTAGCTACACAGCTCCGGAGCCGGAGTCCCGTTGGGCAGTCCGAAGTTTTTTACAACTTCGCCCTGCCAACTTCTGCGACGGCATCGTTGTCCAAACGTATCAGCCTAGCTGTTCCTTTGGTTCCGATGGTGCCGCGGAGAGGGAGCACTTGCTGCATGGGCAACAGCTAGTTCTCCACTTTGAACTGCCCTGGCGTACATCACAACGCACCAATGGAGAGGACACTCCATTCCGCTTCTGCGGATAATAACACGGGAAGCAGCAGATACCGGTTAAAAGCTATGGCTCGATTGGCGTAGAGCTCAGCGCCTGGGGCTGCTTTCGACGGTGGGAGAGACTTTCAGGTCTCTTTGGACGGCTACCGCCCGCCTCAAGCTGGGCAGCCCCAGCCAATAGGGTGCCGTCTCGCCACGGTCTGCTATCCTCATTGGGTGCATGGGGATTAGGAATCAACCGACAAGCAGACTGTTATTTCCGCACCAGCGAAACCAACTACGAAAAAAACAAATGTCATTTCTGAAACTGGGAACCTGGAACGTCCGGTCCATGCTTCCTGGATTTCACGACGACGTCTCGAATATCAGAGGCGTAAGAAAATCTGCTGTTATTAACAACGAGTTAAAGAGAATAAAGGTCGACGTGGCAGCCCTACAAGAGACGCGATTACCAGACACTGGTAAGCTGACAGAAAGAGATTACACGTTTTTTTGGAAAGGAAGGGGTTCTGATGAGCCTCGACTGCATGGAGTTGGGTTTGCCGTTCGAAACGACCTTCTAAAAGCAACAGAACCATGCAGCAGCGGGAGCGAACGGATTTGGACTCTAAATCTAAGGTGCATTACTGGTACCATTACGTTGGTAAACGTTTATGCGCCGACGCTCTCTGCGACGACTACTGAAAAAGACGCTTTTTATTACAACCTCGCAACAGTCCTGAAAAACGTGCCACAAAGAAAATGTGTAGTGGTATTGGGTGATTTCAATGCTAGAGTTGGTGCGGATTACGAATCTTGGCAAGACTGTCTCGGGAAATTCGGTGTAGGTAAAACTAATGAAAATGGACTACGCCTTTTAGAATTATGCACACAGTTCAGTCTCTGTGTTAGTAACACTTTCTTTCAAACAAAACCACAGCATAAGGTCTCTTGGAAACTAGCTACACAGCACAGAACTTTTGTACGATTGCACATCCATGTGGAAACGAGCTACATTGCGTTATTCAACGTACTCAAACTTTCATCTTCAGTTACCCGATGAATATTTTCGCATTTTCCGCCGCTACGTCAAAAAGTTGGTTGGATCCAGTCGGGTGTTGTTGCGAGATCGATGCTTGCAGATCGTGGAGCAGGGATACTGTGAACCTCTCACCGAGGATACGCTTAATCCGAGTGCCGAGGAGGCTTGTCCGACAAGATCCGAACTGACGAACCAAGGTGAGACCAAAAGGTGTTTGCAACAATGTTTATGTTGCAATCGTTGTTGCGTTTTATACGATTTTATAGATAAATCCCACTAATCTCGTGCACGCGTGGACGATTTCTCGTCTTGAACATC
>JACCGJ010000503.1:44077-58636 GCA_013407085.1 Atriophallophorus winterbourni | reverse complement strand
CACGCCTGAAACGTGTTCTACTAGGCAGATTGATATTCACTGGAGCTGCACGGTTGCGTTTTCGAATCGATTTCGGTGCACATTTATCCTAGTACTGATCTCACTAGATGTTTGCCAGATGTACACTCTCGAGTAAAACTTACAGTCGATGCTATAGACACCGTTGGACTTCAAGTTGGGGCAGTTTAAATGTGCACGGCCTCAAGGATGCACGCGGATCACGCAAGCAGCGGACATTGTACGCGCCAGTAAAAATCAAAGCAACTAAGGGATTACATAGCATTCAGGGGGGTGCATCACGATCTCGACCGTCTACCAAACATAGCTCAACACCGGCCAC
The DNA here is from genome assembly GCA_013407085.1 of Atriophallophorus winterbourni. Taxonomy (NCBI): domain Eukaryota; kingdom Metazoa; phylum Platyhelminthes; class Trematoda; order Plagiorchiida; family Microphallidae; genus Atriophallophorus; species Atriophallophorus winterbourni. Next base: position 58,296 of record JACCGJ010000503.1, on the reverse strand, counting down.
AATACAATGTGCATTTCTTAGACAACTTAGAATTGAACAGGTGAATGCAATTTAAACGTGAACCATGATCGTACGGAAACCTTTGGTATGACGAAGCTTCTGGGTTAGAAGCGAAACATTACCCGAAATTTCACTAGCAGATTTATAACAAACTTTACTTTCATTGCTAGGGTTTCCCGATCAGTCTCAAACATTCCAATATCTTGTTTCATACCACAGTTAAGCAACATGCCGCGTAGTTTTACAGACTGCACGTACTGTACTGTTACTAGTCCAGTAACCGATAAAAAATCAAAAAATCGATATTCTTGCCCTTCAAGATTAAAGACACTCGATTGAGTAGTGTTGGTTTTGTAGAATGTCACCGCTAAGCAGATTGACACAGCCAACCTTTAGCTGACCAATTCAAACAGTGGATTTGAGTTAACTGATTGAATGACCCATCGTTGGAGGATAGTGCGCACATTCCCGGAACTTACACGTCGTAAATGGTTTTGGTTGTTTGCCGTCAACAGGTGGAGACAGTAAGATTAGGTTCAGTAATCATTGTGCACGGATGCGCAAACGTGCAGCCCTTCTGTACTGTTCGGCTAACACCACGCTAAATTGATTGGCCTCCGGTAGAGCTGCATGCTGAAACACGCCGGAGTCTCACTGCCATTTCAATTTCTATTTTCTTTCTTATATCTGTCTAGGCCTGGGCAACTTGACAGTATCTTATCCCACGTGTAGTGTACGACTGTGCGGCACTTTGTCTGGATCAGGTTCGTGCTTTCATACATGCACACATAGATAAGGAGTTTAAAGAGTGAGAATTGATTGAACATAGGATTTGAAGCAATTCTACTCTTGTGAGATCGTACAAAGCGTGTGAACAAATTCACCTAGGTGTTGGACGATTTATAGACGAGTAAGCACACAGAAACTAGGACAAGCTGCCTACACCTCGAATCAAACTCGCATTTAATCAAATGTTGCGAAAGTCAGCGTGACATTTTCCTTGCGGCATTCACTGTCACGCATCGCAACAACCTATCCTCGCCATTCCCCTTGATAGCATATAAGAGTTTTGCAACACTCCAAGAAGGGGCCTAGAATGAGACCACCGCTGATTACGATTTTTAGCCACCTCACTGAGTAAGCAACCACTGCGGATTCCGATCTTTTGGACTCCAACCTTGGAGATAGGTCACCTGGAATATAGCTAGTTTAGCCCTCAAGGTCTGAGCCAAGTCAGAATATGACCTTCCTTATAACGACAAACGGAACCGCGTTAGCAAAATGATTATTTCTCAATCGCAATACGTGACTGCCCCTTGTCCTATCTAAGGACAGGGAAAAAATGCAGTCACCAACCAATCAACGGGGTTATCGGGCTCTGAACCGGAAATTTCCTGGAAAAGGGCGTATGAACCGCTTCGCCGGTCACCGATAGGTGCGAACCTCTCTCGCTCCACTGCCTTGTGGGTAAAGCCATCGCGCTAAAGGCTCGGGGTGGGACCCCCTAAACGAAATCTCCCCTACTTCGGTGTAGGCAACCACGTAGTATCTCGCCTACGTTCAACAATAATGATAATGTCAATGTCGCTCACTCTCGCTACAAATTCTAACTCCGAATGCTACTCTCCACAACCCACTTCGCAAGCAATACGTGACCCAACCAGTGAAGACAATGCCCGTTCACTTGTGTTTCGATATTTACGTTGTTGTGAGTGTCTTTGTCTCGCAACAGGCCGATTTTCGACCAAATGGTTATAAGGTGCTGTTGTTGATTGGTGATTGAAATGCTCCGACATAGACCTGTCCTAATATGTACATGGGTGGCTGCCTTCTCCAAGGATTGCAACTCCGTGACCCACGATATCTGATAGCATCTCTAGGAAAGCGCTGTATTGAATTCCATCTTGCGTTGGAAAGCTTGTCTTTTTAGGTTAAATGTATGCAGCTAAAGTCACGCATACATAAATGCATGCGTCAGCAAAATGCATACTGATCTTGTAATTTCCAACTAATTACAACCAACCAACCAATCAATCAATCGACCAATTACTGTCCAACAGAACAATATCCAATAACCGACAGCAATCAACGCGCCAAAAGTAACGTTGATCCACACACACAGGAGCAAAGAATCAAAATCAGACGAGAGAAAGAAGACCTATTGCAAAATTGGCCTAACGTCAACGCGCTCAAAATGCTGAACACACCTTATCGGCAACCATGAAGGTGGCATAAAATCCAACCCCAAACTGGCCGATGATATCTGCGCTCCCGGCTGCATGCTTGCCATCGGTGCTCATCTTGGTAAGGAATTCGCGACTCCCAGATCGTGCGATTGTTCCCAAATTCTGCTCCATTTCCTCTTTCGTCATCCCGATGCCCGTGTCTTGAATGATGAGCAGTCGGTTGCCGGGATCGGCAGTGACGCGAATCTCAAGTGGTGTGGTCTGCTCATCGGCTTTGGCACCGGATTCCGTACTCATGCGATAGAAGCGAAGGCGCTCGATGGCATCACTTGCGTTTGATACCAGTTCACGAATGAATACCTGATGTGAAGGGTTAGAAACTTCAACGAAAAATCGATATGACAATCTAACGAAGAAAAATACATAATAATCGAGCTTTCGAGAATGAATAAGGGTGGAATAGTGCCGTGAGATCAGTTGGCGATTCGACCAGTAACTATGATTACACAGATGCGTTATCGTTTAACACTGTGCTAAAGTGATTTACAAACAGTACTGAGCGGAGTGCGGAAGTGCATTTGAAAGCAGAGCGACAAGAGTGCATTCTAGCAAACGCACAGAGCAATGCTAGCCACACACCTTAGAAGTACTGCACGACTGCACACCCGAGCAGTAATTAACTGCTTTTGTCAAATTTTATTACGAAAGTGAGTGACGTGATGCCACAATGTGCTGCTATTAAGAAAGCAAAGATAAACTGGTAGCAAAGACGTTAAAACCATCAAAAACGCCTTTATTAAGGGTGGAGTAGCAACCACATAAACCATTCCCTGTGGGAATTCAATGTAAGCTTTAGAACAAGCTTTTCACATCATTTAACATGATGGCATTCAAATAGAAAGCTTACAGCAACAATCGTACTAAAAATCCCACAACTTCATAACAAGATACAATTTTAATTAAGCTGAAATCAATGAAAATCACTACCTCTTTATCAGAGTACAAAGATTTTGCGACAATGTCCAACAATTTTTGAGTTTCCGCTTGAAACTTCATTTTGACAGTTGGTCCTTTGACCTGTTCCTTGTGTACAAAGGCGCCAGTGGAAGAAAAACACTGCGGTTTGATAGCGGTAGCATGTCGAGTGTATTTTAAAAGAGCAGTGTGATTTCCATTTGTTCGGTAAACCAAATGATGATTTAATTTGAGAGCGAAAAAACGGGTGCTGGACCGTAACATGGTATAACAGCTGGAATGTGAGGAAAAAGAAAAATGAACGATAATTGACGATCCGCCAAAGTTCAGTCAACATAAGAAATAAAAATAAAAACAACATTATGGTATGGTATTGTATGAAACAACAAGCCTGATCCAGGCAAAGTGCCGCAGTCAGAGACTGCACGTGGACGATATTACTGTCAGATTGCCAGGATCTAGACAGATATGAGAAATAGAGAATAAAGACATGAGGCTTGACATTGAATGAGACAGTGATTGTTAAATGAGCGGATGTATGTATATATGAAGTCACAAGCCAGGATCCAAGCAAATTGCCGCACAGTTATACACTGCACATGTGCTAAGATACTGTCAGGTTGTCCAAGCTAGACAGATATGGGAAAAGAAAATAGCAATGATAGTGAGTCACAAGCGTGTTTTCGGATGCAGATTACTACCGGGGCAAATCAATTTAGTACGGTGGTAGCTGCACAGCAAAGAAGGACTACAGGATCACACATCCATGAAAGAAACTGAAACTCAGTATGTGCATGGATGTATCCATGTATCTATGTATAGAATTTGGATGTTCAGCACAAACCAATAGATTGCAGGTTTTGCGATACTGGGTTAACATTTCTTTTTCTCACACACACACACACCTACAAGCCGAAAATAGAGCGAGTTGCAGCTTTCGGCTACATGACAGAAGTTACGTTGTGCAAACAGTGCCAAAATGACCGGCTACTGCGTATAACTTGTAAACCGGACTGTCGTCGTCAATATTGTCACCAAAACGGAAGCAAGTACGGAGTGCAACCATGACACGAAAATATCAGTCTGAATAATTACGTAGAACGAATGTGCAATCGTACAGCACTTCTGCGCTGTCCGGCTAACATTGAGCCAACTTGATTGGCCACCGGTAGTGAGCTGTATGCTGAAATACGCTCTCACTCACTCTTATTTCAATTTCTATTTTCTTTCTCATATCTGTCTAGGCCTGGGCAACCTGGCAGTATCTTAGCCCACGTGCAGTCTCTGACTGCGCGGCACTTTGCCTGGATCCGGCTTGTGCTTCTTATTGTGTGTCACTTTGTCTGGCTCCATACCTGTGCTTCATCATGACGATAAAGCACACTGGTCGCTTGCCACGGTGGTTTCCTGGTTTTGTTTTCACTATCATATACTGAACACTAGCTGCTTTATATTTTGGCATCTTTCGGAAATATATGCACAATACATATCTCTGTCGATTTTTGAATCGCTATTCATATTATACTTGGATGCATGACTTCTATTACTGTATACTACAACCCTTAGAATGTAGAATTTTAAAAATCCTTGAAATGGAAAATACAAAAATGAGCATGAATTACATTGTTTTCATGATGAACAGAACACTTTTTAAAATTTATATTTATCTCGCTTTATTAAATCGCTGTGTATTATCTGTTAGACATGCAATTTTTGAAATATTACCTTTTTCGGTTCAGAGATAAAAACTCCTGTTCAACTAAGGAGACAATCGCTGTGATTCCGATCCCCATTAACAGAATCAGGTAAGTTCGGTTTCACGTGGATTGTTAGTCCATGAAAGCACGAACTTTCCATGCACTAAAATATATCTGGTACACTTTTGTTAATGGTTAAAACATTGTACAATTAGTACGAGTTGTATTGCAACAATTGATGAAAGGAAATTAGTACACTTTACACCAGTTTCATCCTAATTTCAGACTTCAATCTTCCGATTCGAACTTCATGATAACTTCAATTGACACAACAAATGCTATCGACCAAGTGTTACGGCCAGAGCAATCAGGCTTCAGAAAACAAAAGTCTGGTATCCACCAAATTGCGACCCTCCGCATAATAATTGAACAAAGCATTGAATGGCAATCGCCTCTTTGCCTCAACTTCATAGATTTTGAGAAAGCCTTCGACAGTGTGGACCGCGAATTCATATGGAAGCTCTTGCCACACTATGGGGTCCCACCGCTGTACATGGACCTCATAAAGCAGCTGTATGAAGGTGCCTCCTGTCAGGTAATTCACAACGGAAGACTGACCGATCCATTTGCAGTTGAGACTGGCGTCCGCCAGGGATGCCTGTTGTCCCCAATGATTTTTCTGTTGGTAATAGACTGGATAATGAAACAGACAGTTAAAGGTGAGAGGAATGGTATCGATTGGAAGGAATCGGAGCATTTGGAGGATCGTGAATACGCTGATGATGTCTGCTTGATATCACGTGACCCCCAACGTCTTCAGAGAAAGACCGATAGACTAGCACACTTTGCTTCATATGCAGAACTACGCGTGAATACCGAAAAAACAGAAGTCCTCCGTGTGCTAACTGATGAGCACCCATCAATCACCATCAATGGTAAAGCAGTCAAAGACGTCACGCAATTCATCTACCTCGGCAGCATTGTTTCAATAAGTGGTGGCACGGACGAAGACATAGTCGCCAGAATCGGCAAAGCAAGATACGTGTTCATAGCTTTGAAACCCATTTGGGAGTCGAAGGTTCTATCAAAACGCACGAAACTCCGTATATTCAGAAGCAACGTCAAATCCGTGCTACTCTATGGATCGGAAACCTGGCGAGTGACAGCAAAGTCTTCTGGCCGCTTGCAATCATTCCACAATAATTGCCTTCGTTGAATTATTGGGGTAAAATGGCCAGAAAAGATAAGGAATCAAGACCTGTGGCAGATTGCTGCTGAGGGCCCGATCGCCCAGCAGATCAGTAGAAGAAAGTGGAGATGGGTTGGGCACACCTCGCGGAAACCTTATGATGACATCACGCGTCATGCTCTGGTATGGAACCCAATCGGGAAGAGACGGGTCGGACGCCCAAGGCTATCTTGGAAGCGCTCGTGTGAAAAGGAAATCCGCAAGTGAGGACTTTACTGGAACGACATCAAACTAGCTGCTATGGACAGACCAAACTGGAGACAAGTTGCCGAGGCCCTATGTTCCTCCAGGGACTCAAGGGATTAATTAATTAATTAATTAATTAGAACGTAGCTTCTGATTGACATTACATGGTCTTTTCTGTACAGCTTGATGGTGACGTAAGATATCAGGTTTGTGATTACAGTAAACTTTTACTGGGTACTGCTCTATCAAAATCACCTGCAGTAAGTTATGCGGGTGTAATTTGTCGCACTCGACTGGTTTTTATTTCTGACATTTTCACACGCTCTATTGCACTAACCAGATCAGATGCAATTTTCCAATGCTGTACTCCCTCTGCTGTTCACTTTTATTATCGATACACTTGACACGTAACTTCAGCTCCGTGCCTCAGTGCAGTATCAGTATCACTGAACGCGAAAAGTGCTATTTGACGAAGCCCATTTTCAATTCGTTTTGTTATTTGATTTTTCCTTTCCTCTTACCTAGTTTCATGGTCAATTTGAACTAAAACTCCCGGTCCCTTTGCACGGATATGAATATTAGTGGCTTCGAATTAGCACACCCAGCTCATTCTGTTTACTGCGCAAATGGCTTTTGTGGATCCATTATTCCGCTGTGCTTTGCGGGTGTTAGTCCTGAGTAAGCGCGACGCATTCCTTTTATGTTAACTTTACTTCAGTTGCGCTCGAAACCGTACTTCCTCGAGTTGGTATCATTTCTCGTTCGGTGAACACGTATGCGAAGAGTGTGTGCGTTTTCTTGGGTGAGCTTCTAAAAACTGTTTGAATAATTTATTGTTCATTTTACATTTAGAACACTTTCTAGTCACTTTGATTAATTACATACTTTAATTATATGCATCTAACAATGTGCGTAGTTGAACTTCTCACGCACTTCGAGCCTAAAACAGACATTATTATTATATTATAAACAGTGATATTACCGCTAAGTTTTGGTCTTCGCTCATTACAGGTGCCGATCAATATCGGACTAGGAAACACAACAAAGTGAGAGGGTATGATACTATTAGGAACGGGTGACTGTCTGGAATTCAAAAAGCTGTATACTGTAAAACGTTTAAATAATATGAACGTAAGTTGAAGTGTACACAAGCACACTGATAAAAAATCTGCCTAAATTTTTGAACGGGAGGCGACGAGCTCACGGTTTCGAGGATAGCGTAGACGTCTATTTTGTTGTTGCTCAAGTGTCTTCACCTCCAGTTTGTATCAAGGATTCGTCTGCCATATGAGGATTCTCTGGGTGTATTATAGGTTCACCTGTTTATCATTTGTTGAGGCTAATTTATCACTTGATAACGCGTCTTCCTTGCCGTCTGGTTGGCGTAACCTTGTTTATTTTTGGATTGCATTCAATTAAGAGAACTTCGTCAACTAAGGGATCATACTTTGATGCACTGAAACTTGTGCGCTTATGGACTATGTCTTGTGTAATGATTCGTGATTTTGTGTTGTGCTCAGTGTATGTTTTCGGGTATAGTGAAAGATACTTCCATACGGTGTAAAATTTGTTGCAGTGCATAACAAAGACTGGACTAAGTGTAACGCATCCGGCAACACGAGCGACGTTGCGCAACTTCATCTCTGGGCAAAATACTTTACATCTGTGTTGAATCTCATGTAGTATTATCGCTGTGAAATGCTCTAACAGTTTCTTTTTGCAAGATTTTATCATCATCATGGTTTTGCGACTATCTAATTGTTTAAACCAAATTGTAAACTCGTTGAACCCTCATCCAGATCTACGTAGAACGTTTCTGACTATATTCGATTTTGTGGGTGTTCGCTGCGCAATTGATCTTCAGTCTTTTAAACCAATCCTAAAAATACGGTGGCTAAAACCCTTACAAATGAAATATTTTGAGTTGTTAGAGGTGCAATCATCGCGATTCGCTTCGAGATTGCTTGTAAGATTGTGTGATTCTATTTGCCATTTCATTCGTGAATCACAACTTCGGTATGATCTATTTTTTGTGTAAGCGTGCCTTTTAGACAATTTTGTGTTATATTTATTGTTACTGGTAGCGAACTGCAATTAAGATCGACCTTTCGTTATTCTCTCGATGTGGTCAGCCTGACTGTTTCCTGGCCCTTTCATCTATTCGCCTGATTTCAGCTCCTTGCGTTTAAGGGTTGTATGTCACTTGTGAACTTTTCAACCTTCAGAAATTTAGCAACCTGTGATAATTAGCTTTGTGATATTTATTTACTTTAATTCATCCGGTCCCGGTACTAAATCTTTTGTTTCATTAACTTGTTTCCCTTTTGTTACCAATGACAGTACGATTTTACTAGTAAGGCACGACTTTGCAACTATTCGACTTACTTGTGAAAGCCTGTGCTATGCTGTCACCATGAGACCTGCACACTAAGGATTCACACTATTATTCCTGGTTGTGTGGTTATGTAATTGTAGAAAATTATTTGTGTATGACGGAAAATGCTCAGAATTTTTCTTGTTTTCTATCTACATTCGTTCGTTCGTATTTTCTTTGTCTCTAATTATCCAGTTTAGGGTCTGATAACCCCGTTGCTCATCTCGTTCACCGTACAGTAGCTTAGACTAAAAGACTACAATGTTTTTTAGGTTGGCCGCGTTTTACAGCTTTTCTTGAGAGAACGTTTGTCAAGCGAATACATCATCAGCTAAAGACTTTTAAACTTTTTGAAGCCAGCATGGTTTGCTTAAACAACATCGATTTTTCTTCATTTCAGGACTAAATCGAACATCTCATTTTGCCAACGGCGTTTGAACGCTTGGCAGAAAACATGGATGCACAAATCGAGTTCCTCTACAAGAGCTGGTCCACCACCCCCAGTCACCCAGTTTCTGGCCGATCAGTTACTTCCTTGGTGGCTCAAGTGTTGCAAATGTGGATGCTGGCGTCAACTACCCCCCGGCACTCCTATTGCCGATCCCAACTCGGAGTTTCATCCTTCCCGATTTCAATGTGACTCGATTAGGAAGGTGAATCTAGTTCGATTTGCTCATCTTTTGTGAATTTTATCAACAATGTTACTTGAAAGCTTGTATCGATCACTCCATATGGCGCGGATGTGCAATCCTGCAGTACTTATGTGCTGTGCGGCTAACACCGTGCTAAATTGATTGGTCAGAGGTAGTGAGCTGCATGCTGAAACAGACAGGAGTCTCACTACGATTTCCTGTTCTATTTTCTATCTCAAATCTGTCTAGGCCTGGGCAACCTGACAGTATCGTAGCCCACGTGCAGTCTCTGACTGTGCGGCACTTTGCCTGGATCAGGATTGTGCTTTCATACCATCATACCAAGTGGTTTGCATAAAAACTTGTTTACACGATTCTACTCTGTTATTCAGGTCGACCGACTTAGGTAACCACACCAAGAGCTTTTGATTCTAAGCCTTAACTTAGTGTGGAACCAGCATTCTCCTTTTTTAACCTGAAAAACTTACTAATGATGTAATCCAGTATATTTATGTGTGCCCCCACCGTTAATTTAGGGGTTTCACTGGCCAACTAAAGCTAACTAATACATCGTAACTAGTGAATTGTATTTCTACCGTCGCATTGTATTTAGATCCTCTTGTGGGGTAAGGATTCGCGTGATTTCTTGTCTTTGGTTTGATGTGAATGATGTTATTCGGTAAAGTCACTAAAGGTAAGAGAAGCATCATCAATGCGAGCCTGTTGCTTCGTGGATCAAGTGAAGCCCTTTGTCAAAGCCATTTATTGTTTTTGGGGATAGTCATAAGCGAAGACCCACTTACTACAATAATCAAAATGTAGTGTGCTCCGAAACGAAAGTCGTGCAGTGCGATCGATATTCCACTGCGTTGCTTTTTCACCTACTATTGCAACGCAATCTCATTTTCCTTTTGGCTGTTAGCATTCAAATCACACACCATTCTGCTCCAGACAAAGTGATGCATTTTGCATCGTACTGTCAGGTTGCCAAGGCCTAGACAGCTATGAGAAAAATAGAAATCATGTGGGCCGCTGTGTCAACCGATCCTGACCGTGTTCACTTGTATTAGATTGATGTGGATACACACTAGTAGGCAAATCGACCACTGATCCTGGTCATGCTTATGAGACGTGACTAACCTTTGGCGTACTATAGGCTGTTTAGCGGTAAGGTGAAATAAGTGGTGGTGGGTTGACTACTACTTAATCATGTCCCCTGTCCTGACTATCACCCTTGGTCTGACGAAGCTTCTGTGCCCGAAGTGAAACGTTACCCAAAACCTTCTCTAACCTATTGCACTCAAATTTCTTTGCATTGCAAAAGTAAAGAACTTTCGTTTGTGTGATACTACATTCCCTCCTGTTCGTTTTCCAGGCTTTTAAAAGTTCGTGTTCCTGGCCCTTGGATGAGGTAAGTTTAGCAACTATATTTTGTTCGCTGTACAACTTATTTCGGATCTTTTGCTGTTACGCTAGTGTGTGGACGTTGATTAGAGACTAGAGATTAATCGTCATATTTTCATCTTGTACCGAGAATTTTGTTGTAACGTCATCACGTCTGTTATTGATCCACAAGTAATTCCTCAGACGCTGTTTCTTCTAGAACCATCGAAACAGCAAATTGTTTGTTTTATGTAAAGTCATCGGTTTCTTTCTTCCTTTCTTGTTGTGTACGATCTTTTCTTCAAGTCCACCGGATATATTATTGACTCAATTGTCCCGAACCCAAAACTGGTAATTTCATACGTTCATCGCGGACGGTACTCTATCACGGTGCAGTCTCGGACTGTGCGGCACTTTGCCTGGATCAGGCTTGTGCTTTCACAACACATCACACCACAGTGCTCATATAATGCGCAGATGCGCGGTTAAGTAGTATTTCTGTTCTGCATTCCATGCTAAATTAGCTGTGAACACATTGTGCGTTTCGTCCTTTGGCAACTTACTAGAACCTTGGTACTTGAAGACAGAAGCGATCAGTCGAATAACGTTGGTTTTGTGTTCCTCATCAACCTCTTAGTCTGATATTTGGTATGTAGTTCACATTCATGGTTTCGTACCGCAAGATGTAATATTTTCTCTGGTTCTTCGTTTTGGAGCGTAAACACAGTTCCGCTTGGCATGGGAATCGCTCATATGACGTTGTTTATCCTTTTCTACCATTTATTTCAATCTTTCGGTTTTGAACCACTGGTGATTCTGCCTACCTTGACTGCTGCTCAGATATCGGAAACCACCCACTTAGAATGGATGCCCCTTAATAGCAGATTGTGTTACGCGATATTTCGAGTGGCAGTAGAGTAACGAGAGACGTAACTTGTTTCAAATTTCGGCATGTGTAGTGATTTATACACTGCTATATTTTGGCACGGATGTGCAATCGTACAGTACTTCTGTACTGCATGGCTAACATCGTGCTAAATTGATTGGCCACCGGTAGTGAGCTGCATGCTGAAACACGCTGGAGTCTCACTACCATTTCTATTTTCTATTTCTTTTGTCATATCTGTCTAGGCTTGGGCAACCGGACAGTATCTTAGCCGACGGGCTGCCTATGACTGTGCGGCACTTTGCCTGGATCGAGTTTGTGCTGTCATACATACCTGGATGTTGGAAATGAACAAACTCCTTAAAGTTGTCTATGATGAACTCGGAGATAATCTTTGAACATTCCACAACTTACACTTTTTGATTTAGCCACGTAAATCCTGGGTCATGCTGCTGCTGAAGTCAGTGTTTCGTGTGTTCGCGCGGGAAGCCTTTTGCATTTTGTTAAAAGCGTTCTATCATTTCACTGTAATCATCTACAATCTTCTTCGTTCCGACGGCGTGTGATCACTAGCACTTGCACTTGTCGATATTGACGCTACTCCATCGAAGCAGGAATCAGACTCACTGATTTTGTGCCATTGTTATCTTACTACGAACTCAGGAGGAAGTTTTTATGAAATAGGACCGTCATCATGCCCTGCTTCGAAGTTTTCTCCGTTCATTGTTTCCTCCAATTGGCTATTGCACCTCAGGCGGCTTCAAACATCGTCATTTTTTTCTTGCTGTTGAAAGCCCACTTGCGAGGCCCGGGAAAGCAACTCGTCTAAGCTAGTCACTGGGATTGGCTGACAGGGACTGAGATGGCTTGAACTTCTTCACCATACATGTTTTTGCCCATTTTCAAAGTTACTTTTCATTGATTCGAACCCAATCTCTTATCATTACTGTATCTTTCTCTCTCACTATATATATATATATATATATATATATATATATATATATATATATATATTCATATCGTTTGATGTTCGAAAGCTGTCACTTCAATTTTCATACCTACCTGTTTAGCGTTCCACATTGGTTACAACCAAGCCTCAAGACTTTCTCACGAGCATGGAGCTTCATGCCTGGCCCCAGTCCAGTCCCGGTTCTAAAACTTTGGCTGCATACGGTATCGATCTCGTGGGCCTGTCGGCAGAAGTCGCTCCCGGTTGGCCAGACCAAACAGATCAAAATATGGGTCATAGTCTAACGGGTAATTTTCGACTCTCTCTCTCCCTCAGTGTGTTACATCCTGTGTAGTAGTAATATTATTAGCGTTTTGCATTTGTTAGTATGCTAAATATTCGTGTTCTGTTTTTATCGATTGTTTTAGCCAAGTTACCAGGTCCTTTGAGATTTCGGTAGTTTGCGAGTGATCTAGTGGGCGGAAGATCTTTGGTACGAGCCATCCGCTGGCTAGCTTAAGATAATGCGCTTTGATAAGCCACATAAGCCATTATATGCATCAAGCTCGCTTCGTTCACAGGGACTCCGCGTGTTATATCTTATGGCATAAATATGGGTCAATTTTATACCGTTTATGGATCTACTTGTCCGTTCATACAGCCCTAACTATCTGGCGAACCTGTTGGCTCAGGAACCTATCGTAAATCGTTTATCACCATCGAAAATGTACAATATATCGTGAACAATCATATACAATCATGTGAATTACTACATTGAAAGATGAATAGCAAATTACAAATACAATGATGTTTGATCCATCAGTAATATTAGAAATAGCATAAATGTATTTCTCAGGATATTTCCCTGTAGGCTAAACGAACCGATTTCTTCCAAATCAATTTTTAGCCTATAGTCAATATTTAAACATTGTTGGCACTTGTACGCACATGAACTGCCAACCCAAATCGATCATGTTTACTTGCTTTGCTATGATGTGTGATCTTGGACTTTTCACACGTAAACCTTTCTGCTAAGGACTGCTACTAGATTGTTCCTTTTTATGACCAAGTCCTCTTTTCCATGACAGCAGGTGCAACTATGGACTTGCCGGAGACGGAAGATTAACGCGAAACCAGATTAAGATCTTCATGCAGTCTTAATCGGTGTGTATGGTACTTGCTGGGTGTAAATGGCACGTTTACCCTTTGATGGTGAAGATATTATTGTACCAGGAATGAGATCCGCATGAAGGCATAGCACGTGAATATCAAGAATGTTGGATGTATCTCGATCATGGCCCCTAAGGTCACACTTTGTGTACATAGGAAGAAGTGCAGCTAGTCATCTTCAAATTTGTTGTTTGTTCTTGCTGACTTTCTGCTTGCCGGTAATTCCGCTGCGGAAAATGTTCAACCAGGCGACTGAACAAATCATGTCAACCCTCGAGTGATTAATTGGCTTGCGGCAAACCGCCAGCTACGTGTTCTCTCACGTTTGGACACAACGGCTTATTTTGTCGATTGTGTCTGAAGCAACCAACGTAATAGTCTACCCAGTAATTGTGAATCAATTTATTGAAAGCCAATCCAACACCAATTGTCCACCAGCCTATCTTGTTCTTATGTGTGCTGCAGTGTACTCATTTAACACAGCTGTACATTAATGGTCTATCTCGGATAAACTTGTCGCGCTACTAACGAT